>PVJH01003514.1:0-140735 GCA_004026705.1 Nesogale talazaci
ACTGGTCCTTTCTGACCACTCAATAGGAGAATATATATTTTAAAAATCAGAATATAATTAAGCTAACTCTATGACAGGAATAACATTTCCTTCGATGTCCAATTACTATGGATATAAAACTTCACCTGAAGGACATTTTATGTTTCTTTTCCCACCAATGTTTAGCTATGAATAATGTATATATTCTTTAAGATATCAGATATGTCTTACACAAACAGACAAACAAATTCACTACCATCGAGTTAATGCTGAATCATAGCAATGCCCGCTCTGGATTTCTGAGACTGTATCTGTTCACAGGAGTAGAAAGTCAAGTCTTTCTCCCTCAGAGTTGCTGGTGGTTTCTAACTGTTGACCAGGTGAATATAGTCCATGGCATGACCCTTACACCACCAAGGCTCCTGATGCATCTTATAGAACTCCCAATTCTTTCTGAGCCCTCAAGAGAATCATCTTACTATCCATAATTCCACCAACAGTTTCTTCACGGCAGTCCATGTTCTTTTTTTGAAGCACGGCAATTTCTTCTCACACACATTCGTTACCCAATTCCAATGCTACTTTCCAAATGTTGATATTTGTTTGAACAGCAAATTACTTCATGGTCCTAAAATCTGTATCAGTCAATTGAACATTGAATAAGGACCTGCGGAACAAGGAAGACTGACTAAGAACTGATGCATTTCAATGACGGTGTTGGCACAGAATATTGAAAGTATCTATTTTGTAGTTCTTCTGTTTTGAAAAAATGTCAGAGAGAATGCTCTTTAGAAGAAATAACAGTGATGCAACATCTAAGGCATTTTAGGTATGTTTTCATGAGATATCAATGTCTTCAGAAGGGCATCAAGGTTAATATATATACACATATATATATATTAAATAGAGGGGAGGTAAAAAGAGAAAGCAGTGACTTTAACAATAGACTCAACGATAATAGCCATTGTGGAGACTGAGCAAGACCAGGAGGTATTTCCTTCTTTTGTACATAGGATTGTTAAGAGTCAGAACAGACTCACCTAACAAGAAAAAACTCTGATTGAACCCAAGGTACATTTCCACACACAATTGTCTTTACATAATGTTAATTGACTGTCAATGTTAATAGCATCTACAAAATACCTTCACAGAAACCTTTAGATAGCTGTTTGACCAAACAACTGAACACCGTAATGTAGTCAAGTTAATAGAAAATTATCATATCTCTCTTCTGGCTCTATAGCATACCCCAAACAAATCAAGCTCAATGTCATGGAGGCAATGCCAATTGATAGCGATCCTGTTGGACTGTCCCAGAGTAGAACTGCTCCTGTGACTTTCTGAGGCTCTAAGTCTTCCTTGGAGTAGAACGCCTTTTCTTTCTTCTGAGGCAAGGCTGGTGGTTTTGAACTGCGGACCTTGTTGTAAGCTTAATGCTTCGTCCACTATGCCAAAGGGGCTCTAAATTACTGGAAATCTTGTGACTGATCTTTCATTCTTATAAACATAATTAAGTCTAGAAACAAGTTTCTTGCCTGTCTTTCAAACCTCCTGGATATTTTCATAATTAACCTTAGTTTTCTTCCTCTTCATTTTTAGTTCTGTATCCTCATGTAGTTTATGTTATTGTACACATTACATATTTTAACATTTTCCTCTCTCTATGGGAGGAATTATATATTCAATCAGTAAGTATCAAAACAGAATGTAGGCTGGAACCAGAGGAAGAGCATGAACCATCTTTCTCCATATACTTTTTACACTATTAGGCCATAATCTCACATCGTTCAAAGCATTTTCTCATATTTGTTGGTGGTGTTTCAAGTCAGTAAACTGCAACGTTGAGTTTTTAGATTGCTATCAGTAAAAAAAAAATAGACTGCCATACTTGAGGGGATAAAATCCCTTGCCACTGTTGATAAAGAATAATTTTAGTCACACACATGAGCACAGTATCAGTTCAAATTTTGGGAAGAGTGTTTCCCTTTAGGGAAACAAGTTCCCAGCAATTTGTCTCAGGGACAGCCATTAGGTACAGAATCATGTGATTATTATTATTTATTTAAATTTCAGTGTAGCTTTTCCTTTCCTCCTGAAAGCTTAGAACACATTTTTCCCCAACAAAATATTTTAATGGACGGGTTCCAAATGCAATCCTGCTCTTCTTTAAAATGGCATCGTCACTCTGTCTTTGCTTGATTGATCAAAACTTGGACCAAATACAGAAAAACATATGGCACTCAATGCAAAGATGCCATGTTGCAAACTGATGAATTTGGAATGAGACGATGCCAAGAAGCGGAATTCATAGTGATGTCTGAATTAATGAAAAGACAAGAAGAAAAATATTGATACATCCTAAAATTGATATTGATACATATATGTCAACGTGATTGGATGGAGAAGCAGTTTTATTTCCTAAACAAATGTCCTGAATAAAGATTGTAAATAAGCTATGGTTTTCCAATATAATTACATATGTGTATATATGAATAAAAAGCTCTGTATATTCATACATAGCTAGAATTGAAAGGACATTTAGACCTCCTTTCTGTTTCATCCTTCCTTGTGAAGCACTTTAGTTAAGAGTTCACATCATACATATCATTAGACAAAAAGAGAATCATTAATTCATACAGTGGATATGTATTGAATACATTTTAGTTCTAGGTCCTGTCATAAGTCTTGATGACAGTTATGGAATTTAGGTTTAAATGTGGAAAGCAGCATATAAAACACAATCCTGCACAAGGCAATGTCAGGTCTGTGCTATTAAAAATCAGTAATGTAAGGTAGTACAACAAAATCATCAGGAGGAAAAATGGAGCAAGCAGCCTCACATGAGAAGGAGGAACCTGGTAGTACAGTAGGGCAGTCAGCATCGTGTCCTCCATTCAAACGCATTAGCTACCCAGTGGGAACTGGCTCCAGTGCCTCCTGGAGCTATTGGAAGAGGAAACATTTATGCTCCTATAAATACTGATAGTCTCAGAAACCCTAAAGAGGGGTCCTGCTATCCTTTAGCTTCCTTGAGTCAGAATTGGCTCAATGGTACTGGTTTTGAGGTTTTGTTTCCTAACGATTTTTTGAGGTTTGAATCAGAGAGTGAGTCTGTTTTCAGAAGTTATGAGATATGAGATGAAATGACCCTGTTGTATTACCAGCAGGTACCAAAGCTGTAGTGTGGAAATTAGCTCAGACAGTTAGAAAACTGAGGGAAGCTTTTGTGGCTTGAATCTAGGTAGTGGGAAAGAGAGGTGAAAGAGAAAAGGATGGAAGATTCTCTGTGAAGCTAGAAGGCAATCACTGCAGTCTATGTTTGTTGCTTAGGTAAGCAAGACTCTCTGCACCTGTGTTTCTCCTTAAGTCATCAATCAATCACAGGGATCCCTCTATCTCTAAAACAGTCTGTTAAAGCTGTTCTACTTAGACTTCTAGTTGATCTGTGGTAATTCATTCACATTGACTGTTTCAAGAATTCAGAGATATACAGCCCGTGCTTAAAAGGGTTGGAATAGCTATCCGTGTTAGTAATGTACTGCATTTTTAAAGCATTGGATAAAAATGTACTTGCAAAATCAGTTCCCTAAAAGTGTTCACTGCCATTAACTGGTAGTGTTGTCCATTTTCAGAAACTCCATTAAACTCTTCTAAGATTTTAGGGTGATACGTCCTAAATTGCTGCTGGCTTGAGCAAGTAGAAAAAGAATTTTCAGTTTATTTCACCTCTTAGCACATATAAAACCAGTCAACATTAGGAATCTATTCTTTAAATCAATGGTTTGGGTCTCTTTTCAAAGGTTAAATCATTCTTATACATATGCTGATTAGTAATATCACTGAAGAACAAAAGAGCTATGTTGCACCAAGATTTTTGAATAATTGGTATCCCTTGTCTATGAGGAGCTGGGGTGGAGTAGTAGACTTTGTGGTACTTATATAATCTCATGTCAACTTGAGGGTATTAAAAATGAGGGGAGAAATAAAAAAAAAGAATGAGGGGTGGAATCAAGCCTTTCAATCAGGTGATGTCTCCTTGTGGGCATGGCCTTCTCATGAGGATTCTGAGAACTTCCTCTCTCCCTCCCAAGCTGAGACTTGCTGAGACCAGGAAGATCTCTCTCTCTCTCTCTCTCTCTCTCTCTCTCTCTCTCTCTCTCTCTCTCTCTCTCTCTCTCCCTCACCTTCCTGTTGAGAAGCCACATTCACAGACCTGGAGGAACACATGGAGACCCATGCCAGCTCCAAGATGCATGTTCCACCACTGGATCCACAAGACTTTGTGCCCACTGCTCTCTGATCTTCCTATGTTTTGTATCTTTGCATATGATGGTGTGAATTTGAAGAGGGATGTATGGGCTAGTATCAGACATATGGGCTAATATTGCACTTGATGACTTGACTAAGGACTAAGCTGGGATAGTTTCTTAATATACAATACCATGATAGTGGGTTTGGCTTGGATGTTTTGTTAAGGAAGAACAATTCTTAGGGAAGTATGTCTCATTTATATGCTCGAAGTCCAATTTAAAGTACAATATATGGTATTTAAATATATTAAATAAAATTAACTGTGTTCATCTTTGTGTTAGACCAGGTTCACTAGAGAAACTAATATAGAGATGCTCATATATGTGTAAGACAGAATTTTATATCAAAATTAATTGTGGGTCATTAAAAAAAGCAACCCAGGGCTGAGCCCCGGTGGCGTAAGTGGTTGAGTGCGGAACTGCAGCCTGCAGGCTTGGCGGTTCAAATCCAGCGGCGGCTGGGTAGCCCCCAGGACCACCAGAGGCAGTGATGCCCACAAAAAAAAAAAAAAAAGCAACCCAGTGCTGATCAAGTCCATAAGTTTGAGATTGGCTATAAGTCTGCTATTAGCTGATGAATTCCTCTTCAGACTCACACAACACATATAATGATGATGAATGTAGGAAGATCACAGGCTGGTGGGTGGAAAGCCCTGTGAGTCCAATGACAATGGAAATATCTCTTGGACTCTAGCTGTCACCAGTGTGGCCCCATGTGGCGTGTCAACAAGAATGTGAAGCAGAGAGAGAGAGAGAGAGAGAACGCCCTGCTTCCAGAGAGGAAGAAGATTGTGAATTGATTGACAGACTAGATTGTACCCCTTCATTCTATTTATGAAGGTGACATGAAATTTTGTAACTATCTACCACAATTTTTTCTACCACAAAAAATAGTTTGTTTTCATAGTTTTAGCCAGTTATAACCACGGTACCATCTACCAACTGAGGTTTTGTTGTTGTTGTTTTGTTTTTAACATAAATATGTAACAGGATCAGATAAGTAATATTGGTTCTATTCCTTTAAATATTTGCATTTTCTGTTACCTCATTTTATAGTACAAACTTTGTGAGGCAAACCCTAGACCAAATGTGAACACTAGTAATATGGAGAAGAATTTCTTCAAATCTTGAATTTTTCTGATCTGTTTTATACAGGGTACATAAGCTATCAAAAATTTCATTTAGTTTGGACTCATAATCAAATAAATACATTGCAAGAAGAATTGCATTGGGCTGATATGCTCTACATAATTCAAATGCTTGAAGAAACAATGATGGCACTTTAAAGACCATGGTTCCCATCAGACAAGTCAGAGTGTTTTCAATTGCTTCATATGTATGTGAGATGTGGACAATGAATAAGTAACACCAAAGAAAAATCAATGCATTTGCATTGTGATAGTGGAAAAAAATAGTCAATAATTCAGGAACTGCCCAGGGAACAAACAAATTTGTCTTGGAAAAAGTACAGCAAGAATTTTCCTTGGAAGCACAGTTGGCCTCTCACATACTCTGTACATGTCATAAAGAGAAAGGATATTAAATACAAAAACAGATGTCAAGTTGGTTTCAACTCCCAGAGAACCTACAGAACCCTTGGAGAGAGGACATCATGGAATGTAGTAGATCCGTGACAAAGCAGAAGATGCTCCACAAGATGGATTGATACAGCAGATGCAAAAATGGGCTCAAGCGTACCAACAATTTTGAGGTTGGTGCCAGATTATACTGTGCTTTGTTATGATTTGCTTATGTCTCTATGAATTGGAATGGACTTGATGGCAACTAACAAGAATATAAATATTTTATACAAGATACACAGTAGACTGGATATAAAAAACATTTTTACCCTTCCCTCCTTTCACTTTACTTAGTACTTAGTCTGGAGGCATTTCTTGTTCTCATTCCCTTTCTCTCTCTCTGCTATCTAGTCAACTAGTCAACTCTGACTCACAGTCAGCCTATTGGAAAGAGTAGAATTGCCCTTGTGGGTTTCCTATGATCATTATGGGAGTCGAAGTGCTCATCTCTCTCCGGAGGAATGGCTGTTGGTTTTGAACTACTGGCCCAGTACACCATTTTACTAACCTGGTTATACAAAGTACTGATCACACACACACACACACAAAATATTTCCTTACGTTTCATCAAAATTAGAAATGTCTTATAATCAAAGATCATTAAGAAAGTCGTTACGGAAGTCGAATTACAGACTGGGCCAATATATTTGTAGCATGTATCTCTGAGAGAGATACATAACTAGCATATTTAAGATGCTTATAGAACAGCCCAACTGTGTAGTACTTGACTAGCAAACCCTCACTGCCATCAAGTCAGTGTAACTCACAGCTACTCCATAGGAGGGAGGAAGAAAGCCACTGTGGGTTTCCAAGAGGGAAACATTCTATAGGAGTAAAACATCTCATTTTTTTTTAACCTTGGAGCAGCTGGTGGTTTTGAACTGCCGACCTTGTGGTCAGCAGCCCAACATATAGCTTATTATGTCACTAGAGCTCCTCTAGACAGTTTATACACAGAGAGACACACAAAACTATCAAGCATCTGAGAAAGCACACACCTTCATTAGTCACCAACAATGCTGTTGTTGTTAGGTCTTGTTAAGTGGGCTTCAATGCATAACGACTGTATATATGCAGTAGAATCAAACACTGACCTGTCTGGCATCATTTTCACCATTGATGCCATATGTCAGCCCATGATTACAGCTACTATATCATTCCATCCTGTTGAGTCTCATATATTTCATTGACCTTGCATTTTGCAAAGCATGGTATCCTTCTCCATGAAATGTTCCTTCCTGATGATATGCCCAAAGTGCATAAGATAAAGTTTTGTCATTCTTGATTTTGGAGAACACTCTGGCTGTATTTCTTACAGGGCAAAGGTCTTTCATCTGGTGATCTATGATACATTCGATATTCTTTAATTGTACCTAATACAAATATATCAGTTCTTCATTTTTCTTCTTTATTCATTGTCAAACTAACACATGATTGTTAGGGAAATATTAAGTCACCATGAGAAACCATTTCAATGTACTAAAGAACCAAAAAATCAATAAAACTGAAAATTCTAAATATTAGCAAGGAGGAGGAGCAAATGGAACTTTCAAAAAGTTTAGGTGATGATGTCATCAAAAAATAATGTTTTTTTTTCCCCTCACATTATGGAATTTCCCCCTCCCCCATCTCATACTAAGACTTACACTGGTAGAAGTATAAATATAAACTTGTACTATGACTTTGGAAAACTGCATAGAACTTCCTCATCAAACTGTTCAAACATCTTCTTTAAAGCCCATTGCTATTTAAATCTACTTTGACTTATTGCAACTCAATGTGACAGAGTAGAACTGCCATACCAGGTTTCCAAGAGAAGAAACTTTATGGAAGCAGAAAGCCACATCTTTATTCCAAAGAGCTGCTGGTAAATGCATCCTGTCAGTCTTTAACTGAGCAGTCAAGCCACTAACCACAGTACCACAAGTAACTCCCCTCCAGAAACCACATTCCTTGGTACTAAAGTAAACCATGTGAAAACATAGGACAACCAGAAGACATAATGAAAAAAAATATTCATAGCATCTGGAAGCAATTCAAGTGCTGGTTTTAGAAAAATAAATTAACCCAGAATGGTATGTGTTAGTCAGAGTAGACTATGTGTATAAGAAAGAGTTCTGCTGAGCCCCGGTGGTGTAAGTGGTTGAGTGCAGGACTGTGGCCTGTAGGCATAGTGTTTCAAATCCAGCAGCGGCTCTCAGGAGCAGCGCTGGGTAGCTCCCATGACCACCAGAGGGCACTGATGCCAAAAAAAGAAAGAGTTGTGTATACAAGAACAACTACACATTAAGAAAACATTCCAACCCAGTCCAGTTCAAGGTCATAAGTCTGATATTAGTCCATATGTCTTACACCATTCTATAACATCTTCTTCAAAACACATGCAATGATACCAAATGCAAGATGATCACAAGCTAGATGGGTAGAATGCTCTTGGATTCAGTGACATTGTATACATCTGAGTGCAGGCAGGGGTCTCTAAGTGGCTCCTCTGGCTTCAGAAATCTATTTGCATTCATGTGGCTTGCCCAGCTCAGGGCACCAGTGTAGTTCCACGTGACTTCTCCTCAGGGATGTCTCACAGGAAGTAGAGCATCTCCAAGGAAGTGAACCGAGAGAGATAGTGTCTCCACCTCTAAGAAGGAATTACCACAATTCCCAGAAATCTCAGAAGGTCATGCCCACACAGAATTCTCACTGACTATCTCCAGATTGACAGGCTAGACTCACCCCCTACACTTGTAATCCTCAAACTGACACCACAGTAGGTGACTGCCACATAGTATATTTAAGTAGTGGACTATTAATCAGTAATAAAGGTAAATGGGGTCAAAAGTATACACAACAGTAGGCATGGAATGCAAAATACTTGATGGGCAGGTGAAACTATACACAACATTATGTTTCACATAAGACTCCATCTACATGAAAGCTAAGAATACCAAGCGAACAGCAACAAATAATCTGTCTTAAAGACCGTCCTCTGCAGAGCAACCTCATGGGGAAGAGTAGAACTTCTCTTTGAGTTTCTGAGACTAAAAATCTCAGAATAGGATAGAAAGCCTCAGCCTTCTTCTCAGGGACAGTCAGTCGTTTTGAACAACTCATATTGTGGCTAGCAGGCTCCTCCACAATGCACTATGCTACCAAGGCTTCTAACCCTGAGGATAAGCCAAGCTAATTATGAAAATAGAACTCAAAAAAAATTTTGCCACCTGTGAGTAATAGAGTTGGAGAATTGACTGGAGATTTGTAAGAGAAGTAACTTTCTTGAGGAATTTTATTCAATTTTATCTTGATTCAGAGAGTGATTCCATGGGTATAAATAATTGCCATATTCATGGTACTCAGTGCATAATATGACTGAACATTATGCTATGCAAATAGAAAACAAATTGGGTAATGAAGATTAGCTGCACATCACAAAGGTTAGTTGCAACAAAAAACTTTCAGGACAGATGACTTATTTGATATTCTTAAACCAGAGTAGGTTAAGCAATATGCTTGTGTGTATGTGTGTGTGTGCGCGTGCACACGGGTGCATGTGTGTTAGACACAAATAACCTGCTTAGAATTTATAAGTTCCATTGTATAATTTATGCTTCAAGTAAGCCAAATGCGAAGGCCATCAACTGACTATTACAAGGTGGGGGAGGGCTAATTGAGCCTATTTTAAGTAAATATATACTTAACTTGCTCCCAGTCTTCTCCAGTATAATTCAATTCATTTTAGTTTTATACAGTTGAATTTTCTAAAAATATTATTAACTTATATTATGAGGATAGATGCGACAATCAAGTAAGGATATGTACTATTTTTTTAAGAATGTTTGCTTATTAGGTTTATATTATTAGAGGCTACCCTTTTCTACAACTTATAAGGAAAAATATACTTGTAGGCCAAATTTTATGGGAGAGCTGTCAGATTAGAATCCGTTAGCTTCGAATTTGTAAGCTATTCCAAATTTCATAAAACTGGACTTAATCTGTTCGCTTGCTGAAAATGCATCTGAGCTACTGTCCATAGCTTTGTGATATACTTCAAAATAACCTTGGCTTGAATTCAGCTAAAGGAGAAATTGTGAACATCTAGGAAACCTATTTAATATCACATTAATATGAAACTGTTCCCGGTAAATCCATATTTACATATAAATATTTATTCCTACCTGTATATTTCATTCATTTTCCTAAAAAGTTGTCATAAAAACCAAATGCATGACAACTCAGAAATAATAACCATTTATAACACTATTGTTCTTGTGATATATTAAGTTATTGCATTAGGTATAAAATGAGTTGATATGAAATTAATTTTTATACAGATGGTTTCTTAAATAATTGCTGTGTAAGTATTCAAAATGTGACCACAGTTTATGCATTCAGAACATTTGACACAGATTTCTTCATAGTTTTATTAAGACATACCTCCATTAAGAAGTATTCCTTTCAAAATAATTTCCCTTAATAAACTAAACACCTAATCCAATAATGCTTAAAATTCTTTCAGATCTCCTTCAAAGTAGTCTTAAAGATATAGTCTGAAGCACAAAAAAATTATATTGATTTACTTTTAATCTAAAAGGATACATTTTTTTCAGTATTGGTTCACTATTTGCTTTCATACTGTTTAGATCATATGAGTCTTTTTAATGCATAAAACTAAAATATTCTGAGATAATATGCAATCCAGGTATGAGCACCAATTTCAAATAAAGTAATGAGGTTCAGCGAGCTTGATAAATGTGCTCAGTCTCAATCTCTTGGAAGTCAAAAACCATGGCACCTCAGGAGGAAATCAGAAGGAAAACAGAGGACATTGCAATGAAAGAGTATGCTTCCAATGGAGGAATGCAATTAGGCAAACAGAGGAAACTGATTTCAATTTGATCCATTGTTATTGTCCTTGGGAAAGAATGCCACTGTCAATTGGCATTTCACCAAGTTCAGTTATGTCTACAGAAACAGCTAACATAAAAAGAGAATCTATTTCCTTCTAGTTGATTTGTATTCAAAGGAATCTCCAGGTGTTCCAAAGCAGGGCTGAGCTCCATTGTGTAACCAGGACTGTGCCCTGATCAGGCCTTACTTTCAAGACCCCTTTGGGTGGGTCTCAGAAGCCTATACTTTTGTTCAGGAGAAAGTGCTTGATACTTAGAAAGTCAGAGACTAAAAAAAAAAGTTAATATAAAAGTAAAATCTCCTTATTTCTACAGTTTTGTTCGGCCCACCAAAATGGTGGTTGTTTTCAGATTTCACCCATCAGTTCTAACTCACAACAATTATAAATATAAAAGAGTGAAATATTGTCCAGTATGGAACTATTCCCAGAATCATCGCTCCCTTTCATCCCATGTTGCAGTCACTATATCAACCCATTTCATTGAGCATCTTCATCTACTTCATTGACCCTCTACTTTTTAAAAAAACTATTTTATTTGGGGTTCATACAACTCTTATCACAATCCATACATACATACACTGTACGCAAAACACATTTGCTGCCATCATCATTCTCAAACATTTTCCTTCTGCTTAAGTCCTTGGTATTAGCTCCTCATTTTTCTTCTCCCTCCCTGCTTCTCCCCTATCTCATGAATGCTTGATAAATTATAAATTGTTATTATTCTTTTGTCACATTGTACACTGTTCAATGTCTCCCTTCACCCAGTCCCCTACTGTCTGTACCCCAGGGAGGAGGTTATATGTAGATCCTCATAATCGATCTCCCCTTCCCTCCACCCTCGCAGTATCACCACTCTCACCACTGGTCTTTAAGGGATCGTCTGTCCTGGATTCCCCATGTCTCCAGTTCTTGTCTGTACCAGTGTACATCCTCTGGTCTTGCTGGATTTGTAAGGTGGAATTGGGATCGTGACAGTGGGGAGTGGGAGGTTGGGAGGAGAGGAAGCATTTAAGAACTAGAGGAAAGTTGCATATTGCATTGTTGCTACACTGTACACTGAATGGTTTGTCTTCTCCCCATGACCCTTCTGTAAGGGGATGTCATTCACATACAGATAGGCTTTGGGTACCCAATCTGTACTCCCTCTCATTTATCATATAATGTTTAGTTCTTTGATGCCTGATACCTGATCCCTATGACCCCTTATAGTCACAGAAGCTGGTGTGCTTCATTCATGAGGGTGTTGTTGCTTTTGAGCTAGATGGCCACTTTTTTACTATGAAGCCTTTGAGAACCCAGATTCTATATCTTCCTTAATGTATTCTCTTTTATCTCCAGGGGCTGGTTTCTCTTGATAATACATCTGAAGTATATGATATGGTATATGTATACTTGCTTCTTAGGACCATTCTGGTTGTATGTCTTGCAAGCTGAATTTATTTGTTCTTTTCGAAATTCAGGGTACATTTCATTTTTAGAGGCACTGGTTCTTCTTGGGGCTTCCTAGTTCATTGTCCAGCTCTCATATGCACATAAGACAATTGAATGTACTGTGGTTTGAATGTGAGGTCCTTTACCACTCTAAGTAAAATCTCCACTTTTTAATACTTTAAAGAGAAATATCGTGTTTTTCCAATGCATTATGCCATTGCGTTCCCTGATTTCTGCTTCAAAAATTGTCAATTGGGATCCAAGTAAATTGAAATCACTGGCAATTTCACTCTTTAAAAAAAAATCAATCCAAGTATGATGATGCTGAGTTTAGGTTCAGTTGTGAGGATTTTTTTTAATGGTGAGGTATAATCCATACATTAACCAAATATCTCTTTTCTTCAGTAAGTATTTCATGTACTCTTTCAGGAAACGTCTGTCAGTTTGTACCCTGGTGCCCTGCTTGTTATTGTGATGCTTTAAATTAAGAAACATGGACTTTAAATACCAACAGGTAGATAGGCTTAAGCAACGAGTTTACAGGTCAAGGCAGACAACAAAGAAGGACATGGTGATCGATTTTTTGGGGGGAAATCATTGGCCTGCGAAAACCGTTAAGTGGAATATTGTCTTATAGGGTGCCAGAAGATGAGGCTCTGAGGTTTGAAAGCATTCAAAATATTAAGAGCAAAAATCTGCTTCCTCAAAGTAGCGTTGACCGTCCTGACAGGGACGGAACACAGCAAAATAGCACAACTCAAGATAAGAAGAAACAACTGCAAATGGTCAGTATCATGGGGATATGCAATGTAGGCAGCCTTCTCCTCAGGGAGAAGGCAGTCATCAGAAAGTGAAATGGAACACTCCAATTAAGAGTTTTTACCAACTTCTGTCTGAAATTGATTAAATGGGCAATCAAGTTGCATTGATAATTGCTGGTGAGTAGAATGCAAAAGTTTTAAATGCAAAAGAAGCAGAGCTGGAAATCTCAGGATGCAACTTTGTGAGACCAACACTCAGAGAGAGCTAATCGTTTTGCGCCAACATCAGCCGAGGATGGGATGCACAGGAATTGATTAGATTACATCTGTGGAAACATGATGGAGACCTTCAATATCACCACAGGGCCACAGGCTGACTGCAAAACAGACCATCAATTATTCTTATGCAAGTTCAAGTTGAACATAAAAATAGTGAAACATTTCTATGCGAGATAAAGTACAACCTTGAGTATGTACCCCCCCAAGTGTGGAGACCGTCTTTGGACTAGATTTGATGCATTGAACACAAATAACCAAATAACAGACTAGTCATGGTCTGACATCAAGGAAATCACACATGAAGAAAGAAAATCAGGTCTTTACAAAGACAGGGAAGTAACAAAAGATCAAAATGGATATCAGAAGAGATTCAGAGACTACTGGGGGTGAGCAACATCAAATACTGAATATGTTTGCTTAGCTCTAATTTGTAAGTTCTGCTTGTGAAACGAATTGTGCCGCTTTACTCGCAGGCTTCTTTATTTGATTTGCAAATACTTGCCTTTCTGTCTTGATCCTTTTGCAAACTTGATCTAGCTAATGTCTTAAGCATATCCTCATATTTATCTATCAATTTGAAAGCATGGCTCTTTGTGCCCAAGGTTAGTACCTGGGAATACTCCAGAGATTCCTGCACTTTCATGGAGCAAAATCACACTGGGATATGTGCTCCTTTCAAAGGTGAATGCATCCTTCGGCACTTTGCTTCACTTCCTAATACAATTGAAAAGTGATTTTGCTGACAGGAAACTAGTGGCAGGTGTGCCTTCCTGTTGACAGCTGCAGCTCTGACATGGATCACAGACAAGCTCTGCTAGGAGGGCAACAACATCTGGAGCTTTTGGTCCGATTTCAAAAGCTAATTTGAGTAGTCTTCTTCCATGTCAGAAAATTTAAAAAAAGGTTATGGACACTGGGGCCAATTTTGCATTCCTGTAGAATGCCACTTTTATCGGCCCTCTCATTTATTACAGATGAGAAGAAAAGTTAGCAGAGCATAGCAACGCTTTTGATGTCTGCAAAAATATTTTGAAATAGTATATTGGCATCCCTTGTTTTTATTAGCATTTCCTTCAATAATTTGAAAGTATTCTACGGACAAAATCTAATCCCTAGAAGTTCTCTTCTGTGAAATTTATTGTGCCAATTTGCACATAGAGAATACGTAGTATTTATTGAATGAATGAATGCAGCTATTGTTTTCTAGTGTTTTTTTTTTAAGAAGAACATTCACAGTGAACATTGATTATCCAAGAGACTGGTCTACATAAAAAAGAATGTGGCATCAGCATGGGTGTGCATCCCATTGACCACCTGCAATAGGCAGAGGAGACAACTGTGCCTACTGAAGGAAGAGCCTTAAAACACTTACTTAGAAAGATTGAAAAACTTGTTTATGTATGGTTTACAACTCAGTGTGAAGAAAACCAACCTCCACAATTGATTCCATAGCAAACATCATCATAAAGAGAAAAGATTGAAGTTGATCAAGATCCTTAAGTGAGCCTCTTGGAAACAGCAGTCAAATTCATCCCTACCCCCTGATGGTAGTCTCATGTCCTGTGCAAGGTAGGAGAAGATGGAAGGACAATACTTGATAACTGGAAAACTGTGAGAATGAGTTCCTTTTGGAAAAAAACTCTGATTAGATAATCACCCAACTTGTTGAAATCTCACTAAATTAATATAGTCATGGTGGCTTTTGTGTGTACAGACTTTATAACTAAAAAGATAAAAATGTATGTATATATATGTATATATATACACATATATATAGCTTCTGATTTTATCTTCAGTTTATCACCAAAGTATTGGGGGGGAAACGAAAACCAAATACTGATTTCAAAAACAAACAAAACAAGAAAACAAAGTCAAATGATGTATTGCATAGTCAAAATCTGTTACACAAGATACATTAAAGCATTAAAGAGTCAAGGATGGCACTTTATAGGTATCCTTGACCCAAGGCAGGGTATTTTCAATGACTTCATGTGCATGCAAAAGCTAAACGATGTGTAAGGAAGATCAGAGACGAGTTGATGCATCATGCTTCACAGAGGGCCAATGAAAAACAGGAAGATCTTCTGTGAGATGGATTGTCTCAGTAGCTGAAACAAAGGGCCCTCACATAACAATTGTCAGGAGGGCACAAACACACTCAGTATTTCCTTCTGTTGTTCATAGGATTTCTGAGTCAGAACTCCACAGCACCTAACAGCATCCGTTTAATGTTTCTACCAACATCACACAAAAAATTAACATACACTCTCCAGAAATGGGCTGCGGTATAGAAGCAAATGGCATACTTTTTATTTAACAAATGAGCATCATGAATCTCATAGCAATTAAGGCAATTGTTCACAAGCCCAATAACTGCAAAAATGAGATCCATCGCTAGAATGAAATCCCAAAGGCCATGTTGTTTTCGCTTTGTTCATTTCCTTAGAAACAGCAGGGAACACTTTCCTGGCTAGGTTTAAGAGTCTGTTAAAAACAGCATTCAATTTTTTTTTATTGGCAAGTGAAGTCCCAACATACCGGGCCATACAGTAAGTAGTGGGAAGACCTACCAAAATATTCACAGTGAAACCCATGAGTCCTTGGAAACTGTTAGAGGGGGAAAAGGAAATTAACTAGATATATTTTTATAAATTCAATAATTACATATAGATGTAAAAAGCGTTTACCATCTTTGATTGAGTATTTATGTGACACGAGACATAGGAAGACATGGAGTCAACTGGAGGCTCTCTTTCCAACTACTGAACGTGGAATTAGAACTTTGCTGCCCACAATCCTGTGGCCTTGCTTAGGCAATACGTTGGACCCAGGGAATCCTGGTGTCTGATAATTCACTTATTTTTGAACCTTCTTTGTGGACAGATAGAAAAGCTATATAATCACAACAGCAACCACAACAAAAAAACTTCACCTTCTCTTTGAGCTTCTTAGAGCATTCCAAAGGAAAATATGCTGGAATCCCAAAATATTAATTGCAGACTCAATCACTCTGCTGCTCATGTGGCTGATGAGTTATGGGAAATACTACCAAGTAATTTATCTTTAACATGTGCCAATAAGGATGTGGTTTCTTACAGTCCCCACACCAGAAGATGTCAACTTAAATGAGGTTTGAACAACTTACGGATGAGTGTGTGACTAATGGATGGAGACTAATATATTCTACTGCCTGAATGTTATTGAGATGAGAGTATTTATTTACTAGTGTTCACTGTGGTAAAAGGTTCATTTTTTCCCCTTTGGCCATAGCCACTCAATTTTAAGATTGCACTGGTAGCTATTTGAAAAAGAAAAGAAAAAAAAAAAAACTTTGACATGACTTTGGGTGAGGGGGACTTTTTATCAAGCAAAGAGTGTTGGGTTAAATATCTTGAAAGAATGGATCTAGCACCACCCAGGAGAAAACGAGGTATCACACCCACTCTGGCATCAGAAAATGTTGGTTGATGTTTGGCACCTGATGAAATTACCCATGAAATGAACACTTGGGGCTTAACTCATTAAAATTCAGCTCCTGTGTCTTCAAATGAAGAAGAATCTCTATACAGATATGAAAGATAGAGATAAGCAGACTAGCAGAGGAAACAGCAATGATTCTTAACTGTGCAAGAAATTTAGATGTAATGGAATGTATTCCATGATTCACACCGAGTCGAGGAATGATCATAAGGTCAACAGGATCATAAGTTACAAGCCAGGTAAAGCTATACATATTCAGCCATTTAATGAAATTAAGCTAACTTCAATATCATAGGAATTTTGGTTTTATTTTATTCCTTAGAGATCTACATGGTCATGTATCCTTATGTTATAAAAGGATTATTTCACACAATCAAGTTGGGATTTTTAGTATTTGGGCAAAGAGATAAATAGATGTATTTACTCTTAAAATTTAGACTCCATGATAAAATTAGGTTTTTTCTTTATACGCAAGTGCATCCTTTGACATATACACAAATTTGAGTGGAGATATTTGGGGGGACATGTTTGTTACACTTCCAGCCAGTACATTTCAAGAATGTGTTGATGTTCCTGCAGAATACTTAACTTGTGACTTTACAATTTCTGATGGTAAGAAATGATTTCTATTATAAGAAAAAATAGAATAAAATCAATAAGACTCTATACTCTTGGTATTGTTTACCCATGTAAATCCATGCTCTCTTTGTATCTATTGACTCACTTATTCTGATCATCAGGCATTGCTTACTGAATTCACCAGTAAGATAGAGAAAATTGGTAGTTGTAGAATTGTCCCCAAGGGGCAAACTCATGGGTCCAGCTTCATTTATGCTGTTTGTATTTCTGTCAGCTTTGCTAAGACACACACACACATCATCAACAATCAAGCAGAATATCATACAGTGAATACATACAGTGAATACAATCACAGTTCAGCATAAATGTAGTTGGCATCTTTTGCCAACTCACCTTTTCTTCATTGTTGACTTTCTATTTTAGAATTAGACTAAAATTGGTATATGTGTACCTAGGCTACACAAGCACCATGCTTGATATTTATGCAGGTTGCAAGGTATACCTTAAATACCTGTGTTCTCAGGGATATAGTTTTACAAAACTAAACTCATTTCCGTTGAGTGGATCCTAATCATAGTGACTTCATATGTCAAAGACAGAGGTGTTTGTGCTATCCCCGCATGCTAAATTAATGGATGATTTCATGAAATTTACATAGCTTTATCTTTTTTCGCCTAACTGTTCAAACTTAGAAATGTCCTCATAACTTACATGACCAGATCATCAGGTTAAATCCAAGCCCAGCAGTTTCATTATTAAATGTATTTATGGATTGTAAAATATATTTCAATGTCTCAAAAGACTCAGTGCCCTATATGTTTCATCAATATCAGAAATCTCCTATGTTAATTTCAGATGAGATTATCACTTCTTGTCTAGGGGGAAAAACAAAACAAGTATGGACAGGCAACAACAATGAAAAAGACTGGCTTGAATCTCCAAGTCTTCATAACACTTGAAAGTCGATTATTTCAGATGCAGTTAGCTTAAAATTTACCACCCTATCATTTGACCTCCCTTATTATCCATTTACATATGCTCTAGATTTTAATATTTTCTACTTTTCTAAAATTGAGATTTTTATCTGTTTTCTTTGTTAATCTTGCTAATTTTGTTTGTTTAATGTTTTCCTGTATGTGAAATCTAAGATACGTAAATTGAGGCAGACAGCAACTGGATTAATGGTTACATGGGGGTGTGGCAAGGGAAGTTGCGGGGTAAAGCATTGGTAACAGAGATGAGTTGCAAGAAGGAAGAAAATGTCCTAAAACTGATTGTGATGCTAATTGTACAGCTTTCCTTGTTATTCTTGAACTACGGAATTAAATGATACAGGAAGTAAATGTCAATAAAACTATTGGGGTAAAAATAAAATCTGAGCAATACACACACACACACACACACACACACACACACACACTGGCTTGATGGGAAAATTTGATGGGTCTCTAAGTATCAGTCACCAGTCAATCACATCAAAACATGTATCTGACTTTCTGGGTCTTAGGGCCTCATCCAGAAAAATGTTGATTGAATGAGAATTATATTAAAGATAAAATCCACCATTGAAAGAATGCAAAATATTCTAGCAAAGTGCTAGATATTTATTGCATGGCCACTAATTTTTCATTACATTATGCATTTCTGGAGGATGGAATTTTTATAAAGACAAAGAAAATGAGATAATGTTTAAGATTAGGGAAAGAATAACTCCATTTTATTTCTGAGAGGGAAATGTGCAGGCAGAATATGTACTTGTTCAGGTCTTAACTGAAATAGAATCTCCCATTACATTCTAAAGAAGAAGCTATTGATATATAAAATAAAGGTGTGGGTAAGATTGCTTCTTCATGAGTGATAAGGTACTCTTCATTTCAAAGACACAATGTGTGCACACCAGTCTCCCTCCTGAGACTCCTTCACAGGCTTGTGTGTTGAATCATTCTCTCCTTTCTGGTTATGAATTGAATTGGGGACTCCATCTCTAATATGTATTTTGCCTTCTAAACTCTACACTGGTTGAAAAAATCTCTTTGGGTAAAAGTTTTTTTTTTTTGGCATACAGTCATGAGCCTAGTAAGGTATAGGGCATGCCATCAGACAATCATTAAGATATTAAACCAGCATGACTGGCTTATAGAAAGAAGGAGAAGTCAATCCACATGAAAATTGCTCAGAGACAGCAGATCGGAAGAGGCAGGTACCTTCCTTCAGAACTTTGCACCTTGAAAGTGCATCTGTCACTTTCTGAGAAAATAAACACCAGCTTGTTAAAGGCACCCAATAATGTATGTTACCAGCACTGGGAGATTAAGACATTACCCAGTTCTTAATATTGGTATACCATGGGGCTCAGTCAAGGTATTTCTCTTGACACTCACTACTTTAAGTACTGTGTTTTAAGTTTTTAAATAACATCTCAACACTTAACATTTTTCTTTCCCCGCAATGCTTAAATATAGTCTCCTTTCAATGACATCTATATGTTAGTAGTAGAAAGTTGGTGGTGCAGTGGTTAAGGTACTTGCCTGCTAACTGAAAGGGTGGTAGTTAAACTCCATTAGTGTTCTCCTTGGGGGAACTCTGACAATTTTCTTCCATAAATAATTGCACCCTTGGGAACTTTGGGGGGCAGTTCTACTTTATCCTATCGGTCCATTATGGATTGCAACTAATGGGTTGGGTTTGATTCTATGCATGCAATGCTCAATATTGTACTAAATGCCTTTCACACATATCTCCTTGGGAATTTAAGTTCCCAATTTAAGCTCAGATTCAGCATGTTCCACATTGATCTACTAACATCAGTATTCCTAAATCAACTTTGCACACAGTTTGCTTCGTTTTCTTATCAAGTAACTCCATCCTTTGTTCACAAAGACATCGAGTCTCTTGATTCTTCTGTCTTTCATCTTCCCCCATTCCTTTTGTTGGCATTCACATTGGCTCTAGAGTAAACAAATCTATAGAATGCAATAACTTTTTCCTACTTCCTCTGCTACCATTATGGTTTGAGCAACATCATCCATTGCCTGTATTGCACAATAAACTTTAAACTGTCTCTCTGATTAATAATCTTTCCTCACTTTCCTATTTTCAGCATATCAGCACAGTTGACCTATGAAACATGCACTTCAAATTATATCATCTTGAAACATCTGAAATGATTTCTGCAGCCCTAAAGACAAGTTGTGCTTGCATTGCTCCCTATCCCTACCCCTTTAATCATGTTGACCTCTGGTCATGTACATCCCTCCTTTTCCCTTGGAACTGGCTTCTTGAATCTGCTCTATTCATCTTCTCCTCTTCTGGTTATCTGCACAGCTAATACCATTGTTTTTACTATATGCTTCCCTAAATATATTGTTGATGATGTCTACTCTGTTCACTGTATTCAAATAATACTGCTGCCCATTCCATCTCTCCCAACCTATTGCTTTCTTAATTCCCTTTAAACCATTCTACATTTCAAATGTGCTAACTTAATCATTTACTATATTTAACATCTCTCTCCTACTACTGGAATGTAAACTTTACCAGGGCAGGAAACTTTATCTCTCTTGTTTATGATATATCTTAAGCAGTGAAACCATGTCTTAGAGCATATTATTGGCTCACTAAATATTTATTGTCGGGCAAATAATTATATTGATAACATTTATCATTTATCATTCATTATTTGATATGACTTCATCATTTATCATTCCAAATGAGCAGACACCTCTAGCTACTTACATCTTCACAGTTATATCACTTTGCTATGAAAACCCAGAATCAATTCTTCACATGAAGCTAAAGAAAGTAAACAGACACAAGTAGAGACAAATCCAGTTGATCCATATTCCTGCTGACTCTACAGGACAGGTTAGAATTGCTCCACTGTGTTCCTGAGCCTGGAACATTTAATAAAGAAGATTCTGCATTGTTCTCCCACAGAGCACTTAGTTTTTTCAGCTTCCAGTCTGAGGCTCCTTGGAGAATAATGCAGAGAAAATAAGAGTAATGAAGACTGAATTGAGTAACGTTTCTAGGTTTGTTTGAGATGTGGCAAAGAACGTTGGTTTGAGTATCCAATATATAATGCATCAGGTGCCTTCTTGTCTTTGTTAGGTCCCATTGGGTACATTCCGACTCACAGTGACCCTATGTACAACAGTATGGTACCGTGCCTGATCCTGTGCTAATCCTTACAATATGTGACTAATTAGTATCACAAATGTATGTTTTGATCATGCAACAGTGGAGAAAGATCGGATAGGGTTTACTATTTGCAAACAGGTTTGCCTTGTAGTGTCATTCTGCTGTACATGAAATGAGCCCTCTGAGAAGCAGGGGGAGGCATCTCATTACCAGAAAGAGTCTAGAGTGAAGGATATCTTCTGGACTCCAGTGTCTCTGTACAGTAACTCTTCTGGATCCAGAAGATAGCTTGATCATCAGAGGCACAGCAGCAGACCCTGGAGACAGTGATGGACCAACCCATAGAGCAAGTAAAGTCAAGTGTTTGTCTGCAGAAGGCAAGCTGGTGGAGTGTATTGCCTCTAGGTACTTAATTGGGGAAATTGGACTTGCTGATCCATATAAGGGCAGCTGAATGTCTTTGAGTGGAGGCTAACCATGGTGAGCTATCTCTGGGAAATTATTTCAGGGAGCTGGGTTTGCTTACCCATGGGATTTAAACTGAATACCTTTGGATTAAGGTATTGTGGCAGAATGGTATGTCCTTTGGGTATTTACTTGTGGACTTGATAGAACTTTGTAGCATGTCCTGATTAACAACTCAACCCTAAGCATCTTTCACTCATATTTCAACTTTTTATCGTCCTTAATAAACCCTTTAGTTGGGCTCAGCCCCAGTGGCATAGTGGTTGTATGCAGGACTGTGGCCCACAGGGTTGGTGGTTCAAATCCAGCAGCAGCTTTCCAAGAGCAAGACTGAGCCTCCTACTCGCACCTGGGGGAGTACAAAACAAAGCAAAACAATAAACAAAAAAATAAACTCTTTAATCATGGACATTAGAAGTCAGAGAAGTACAATTGAGAGTAGTACATCACACGCAGTCGTGTTTGTCCTATATGGTTTATGAACCATGTGGGGCGGAATCAGGCAGGGTGATAGAGTAGGAAGTAAAGCATAAGATTTAAAAATTCCATTTCTTCCTAAGGATTTTATTGTCCTAAATTCCATGTGTAGAGAGCTCTGATCTATACCATTGTGTGTACTCCAGTCTAGCCAGAGATGTAAGGTAAGAACTGTGTCATGGTGGTGAGGAGGAGGGGGGTAGCATTCATGAACTAGAGGAACGTTATGTGTATACTATGTGCTATACTGCACACGGATTGAATCATCCCTTCCTTGTAACCCCTCTGTGTGTGGGGGGGGGGGATGCCCCATCATCTACAGATAGACTTGGGGCCTATACTTCAAACTCCCTTTATCACATCAATACAATTGATTGTTTGGGATCTTTGGAAACCTGATATTGCTCCCAACTTATGATCACTTTGGCTGGTGTGCTTCCTCCATGTGGACTTATTTGCTCCCCTGCTGGGTGGCTGCTTGTGAGTGTGTATCTTTAAGCCTTTAAGATTCCATATGTTACATCTTTTGACAGCCAGGCACCAACAGCTTTTTCTTTACCACATTTTCTAAAGCACCCATTTTCTCTTCAGTCATCATGTTGGGAAGGTATCAAAGAGTGTCAGTTTTTTAGAACAAAGCATTCTTGTTTTAAGGGACACCTCGAATAGAGACCCAAGAAGAAAGTCGGAGAAAGCGAGAACCCAACACAAGGTTGGATGTATAGTTCCCTGGCCAAGGAGACAAATAACAGAAAAGTGGGAGAAGTGAGACCATGGATAGTATAGGACACAAAATAATATGTACAACATAAGTACAAGTATGCTTAATACTATTGAATGATGGGGTAAAAGGAAACCTTGTACTTTAGTCTTAGCTTTAAGGTCACGTTATAATCATTAAAATCAGTTATATTTTTATAAAAATTCAGTATCTTACTCCACACTAGGTAAACTAAATTTGGATCTCTTAAAAATCCACATTTTTAATCTGATGTAAAAAATTTAC
Source organism: Nesogale talazaci (assembly GCA_004026705.1). Taxonomy (NCBI): domain Eukaryota; kingdom Metazoa; phylum Chordata; class Mammalia; order Afrosoricida; family Tenrecidae; genus Nesogale; species Nesogale talazaci. The sequence goes on from PVJH01003514.1 coordinate 23,394, forward strand.
GTGTATGTTTTTAATACACCCACATGTAAGCACCTGTATTATAGAACTTTCTCATCTTTTCATTTCCTAAGAAATGTTTCTTAAACTATCTTTACTCCACAAAATGTGTGACATGATGACTGCACTTAATATTTTATAAGAATTGCCCCCAAGGTTATTTCACAGGTCATCATGTTCAAGGACCCCTGGATTTGTATACAGCTTCTGCTTATCCAGCACCATGATTTGTTTGTCTTCCTAGCTATTGTGGAGAGAAAGCTGACTCTTGTTGGATTCATCAGGGTTTAGAGAAAATCACATGCAGTTTTACACATACATTTTTAATCTCACAATATTTTCTTTCTAGCCTCCCAATATTCAAGCTAAGCCAGTCATTTATATAATGTATTTTTGCAATCTGTACAAGGCTGACTATAATAGGCAACATGGGTATTTTCTTAATGAAAAGTTAAATAAACATCTGTTTTGCAAATGACCCAACTCTCAAAGTCTTCTAATATCTTCTAGTTACTCTTTTAAATAAGCTCCAAATCCGTTATTACTGACTCATTTCCAACTCAAGGAATTCCAGCTGCAGCTCAGCCTTCAACTGCCCCATAGGGCTTTTGAAATAAAGCTGTATGGGAAAAGACTGACTCACTTTTACATGCAGAGTGGCTGGTGGGTCAATCTGATGACTAACATAGCCTCTTTCAACCTTTGGAAGTCTCATAAAACATTTAACTAAAGGAAATATAAAGAAGAAATACATCATTTAAATTCACAAGTAGCATCAGTGGACACTTTCATAAAACGAAAGGGATTAAGCAATTGGTACTGGAAAGATACTTCATTAATTTCCTTCTTTTTTTGGTCTCTCTAAGACAAAAGAATCACCATTTGCTCTATTTTAAATAGGAAATATTTTAAATCTACAATCATGTTATGTGCATCATTTTATTTTTTTAAAAAAAATTGAAGGCTAGGTGAAAAATTTTCAGTTTACAATAGGGAAAGTTACACTTTTTTAAATCTTTGCTTCTTAAACTTTATTAAAAGTCATATTATCTCTTAGCAGCATGCATCAGCTTGTGTCCTTGTGTTAGCCCACTTGGAGCAGAAATTTGGCCTTCAAAGCCCGCATGCCATTTGGTGTCAAGGTTTCTACAGGAGGGATATACTTTGCATATAAAACAAGAGAAAGAATTTGGAGCTGGGTAAGATAGGAAATCAGAAGAAGGGAGTTCCGAGGAAAGGAAGAAGATGGAGAGAAAGAGAACACACCAGGAGGGAGAGGGGAAGCTGTTGGCAGAAGGACATGCTATGACTTCTCCTTTGATCCCTGAATAAGCACAGAAACATGCTGTGCCAGGATCTCTTGGGCACCCAGGAGAAATACTTCTTCTTCCTGAGGGTTGAAGACTATCTCTGTAGATTACAAATCCCTGTTACTTCATAGAACCACGGTGGAGACATCCAACTAGGAAACAGGCTTTGGACTTCCTCAGGCCACTGACTCTGAGATGAAATGTGTTGAAGTAGAAATTCAAAAACATGATGTCTAAAATGTAAGAGGCAGAAGGCCCCCTGCTGCCCCCTAGATTTTGCTTACATTGAACATGGCAAAGCAATGTATGGAGAACAATATCCTTTCAGGGTGACTCTCTTTAAAAAGGATATGGTATAATCTCCAGTGGAAACCTTTAGTTCCAGAGATCACACTGGATCCCCTGGTCTGGTGACCTATGCGCACTTACTCATCCCATGCCCAGGCACAGAGTAGTCCCCAGGGACTTGGGCCACAGCTATTCTCCCTTTACTTTCTACCTGGACATAGGCAGGCAGCAGTTATCACAGGCGACTAGGCCTTGGGAGAATGTTTTGAATAAAGATTTTTAAACTGGAAAATTGAGAAGTTAGGTTAAGCTAGAGAGAAAGGGGTAGGTAGACATTCTGTTTTCACTTTTTCTGAAAGTGGCCACCTCGCATGATAGGTGTATGAGGATAAGTTTTCTTTTATCTTTTTGTCAAATGGTTTGTAAAGATTTTTAAAAAAGTATTTTGAAGTTGAGAAGAAAGTTCATAGCTGTCTAGAAGAGGACACATGTTTAATTGTGTTTCATTTTTAAAATGTTTTTACTGTATTTCCCCTATCAGAGTATAGTCCCAGAAATTCTGTATATTATTTACCACACTGTAAAATTTATGTAAACAATAATTGTCTTTTATCAAAAAGATCCTGGCAATCAAATTTTCCCTTGTTTCTGGAAGTTTGAAGGCCTATGAATTTGAGTTGTCAAGGATGAAATGGGAAGTAGTGAGCTAAATAAAACTAACTAAATAAACATCCCTCAAACTCTTCCTTGATGGTGTCATTCATTGAAGGAAATCCATATCTTCATTTTTCAGCCCTCTGATAGGCCAGGGATGTCAGAAGGACTTATAAATATGCTATGATGGACAAAAGATGAATCATTTATTGGCTACCTCCTCATTTATGACAACTCCAATATTAGGCCTTTGAATTTGTATTTCCCATTGTAGACATCTCCTTCCCCAGCAATTTAATCTTGCTATATTTTTCTCTCTTCATTATTTTGTCTGCATTCCTAATAACCTACTAATGGTTACATTTATGAATGGATAGCATATAGTAAACTATTCCTATATTTTAAAAACTGCTATTATATATTATATGAATTATTAATTTCAAGGAGAAGAACAGCATTCACATTTGCTAGCCTTTTCCAAATCCAAGCAATAAGTGCAGGTAAATTTTAATAATAAAATAATACTACTTGTATTTATTTGATTGCTTAAGGTGCAAGATGGATTACCTATCAAGAATATTCAATGAGCTAAGCTATCACTGCCAACACTTTATATCTCACAGGTTATTTTCTAGTTTCTAACCCAAACTTCTTGAGTTAAAGAAGTCAGTCACTTAGAGACCACCTAATGGGATCCCTAGGGTGTCAGGATAAGCAAGGTGGTCCTTCCAAGAAAATCAACTTTATGTAACAGTATATCATTTTAAATTATATTTGATAAATAAAACCTGGATAATTATGAAAAACAGTATATATTTAGCATCAGTTTCAAAGCGCAAACATCAGGTTTTAAAGAGCATCGGATATCCCTAGGTCATTATGAAAGTGTCTACTTTAAGTCAAGGTTATGGTGATGAAAACACCTTGACGTTAGGATACCTTATTTCCTGATGGTGGCAAAAAAGAATTTGAGAGCTTCCAAATTTGCTGGGTTTGTGCATACTTACTCGAATACCAATCTTTAGTCCAAGCACACAGCCCCAGTATAAATGGGAAGTCTAGCGATGCAATGGTTAAATAAAACTCTGCTGCTAATGAAAAAGATCGAAGTCTTGGGGCCAAACCACCAGCAGCTCTATGAGATAAGCTCTACAAGTGGTGACCCACTTTCATAGAAATTCCAATGTGCGAAACCTTACGTGACAGTCCTACTCTCACATGGGGATGCTGTGAATCCAAGCCGACTTGAAAGTGTGTCATAACGGCAAGGCCTCTGAATTTGTCCCCCCAAAGTTTACCTCCCCAGTGCAGCGAAAGAACATGCTTTGATAGGAAAGTCAAAAAAAAAAAAAAGTCATTTCTGGGGATTATGGTCAAAGATCAAAATGATCTTTTAAAGAGCACACGAGTTATCGGTGGATTCATGAGCTGCACCACTGGGTGAGGGGCCTGCAAAGCTGATACCTGGGCAAGGAAAGAAAGAGGGGCCTGCTTTCTGTCATTTCAGATGTGCACAAGCTGGTGCCCTTGGCGGAGAGTTGGCTGGGTGGTTCATGGGACAGGGTGCTGTTGCTGGAAGCAGGATCACAGTGGGCGTGTGTTCTACTGTGCTGCTGTTGATAAGGACGAGAAAGCAGTCTGGAGAACAGTTTAGATGGAAACAGCATATGGTTGTGGGACAGTGATCAGGAATAGAAAATCGGGTCACTTAGGGACGCGCAAAAGCTTTATTCTGCATATTTGATTATTATTTTACTGAAAATGAGTGACCACGAGAACTTTTAGAACAGAAGTGAGCATATACAATAAGAATTGCCTAGTTAGTAGGTAATTATCTATTTAATTTGAGTTACCATAAAAAGTTATCTTAATCTACACTGGAACTGCATTTTATCTATTAGGTCCTCAGGGAAAATAACAAAACTTATTTAGAGAAAATTGCATACCAATAATGTATAATAAGTATGAACCACCACTCTCTTAAGGAAAGTTTAATTTTGTTTAGCTCTCTGTCCTATGTACAGCCTTGAGCTTCTGCGGAAGCGGAGAACCGTTTCAGCTACAGGAGGTGAAATGAAATTGCTTCAAACCAACGGTAACTCTTTCTTAGGCTAGATAGGTATATGATGCATGTGGTCAAACAATGTGGAATGATCTTTCTGGTAGTAGGCAATCTGCTGGGACTTCCAATTATGCATTCTTCATTTTAATAGAGTTACAAAGAGGATACTGGGAATCTTGTGTCTGGATTAGAAAGCTTCTTTTAATATTGGGGGAAAACAAGCCCATAACAGAAGACGAAGTCAAAGACAGAAAGGACCTAGTCTTTGAGGATGTGAGTGCCCCATTGAGTTAATCATTCATGGAACTGTACAGTGGCTGGACTTTTTGTCATGAATAATAATACTGCTTTCCTAGAGCTTAATCAAGTTTGTTTCCTGTTCCTTGTGGCCTAACCCTCCAGACTGATCTAATAAGAGTAAATAAATGCAAATTTTGAAAGGATTTACAATTCATAGTATATAGCTATATGTTTTATCATTGCATGAATGGGAATGAAAGAAGATAAATTACATTGCAAGGTTACATAATTAATTCCAAGTAGAATCAGGTATTCTAAGTTTAAAATACTCTATTAACTCATCTTGACATATTTCACTATATGAGTGCTTTTCACTGGAATGATCCTGAAAGTGACACGTAATAATTGAGTTCTCAGGAAATCTTTCATAATTACCTGATGGACAGGGAGAACTTTGATTTCTACATTTGACCAGTGATTACACTATTTCAACATTAACTGTTCACCTATGGCAATGAGACTATTAGTATATTGTACTTCCTGGTCAAAAACTGATCTGCTAACTGCAAGTTCAACAGTTCAAATCCACCAGCCAGTCCTCAAGAGAAAGGTTGGCTTTCTACACGTGTAAAGCATTACCCTCAAATGTGGACTGCATGCAATTGATGTATGTATTGATCACGATAAGAGTTGGATAAGCCACCAATATAGTGATTAAAAAAAAGAGTGATGCTATTGGAAATTCCCAGGGGCAGTTCTACACTGTGTTGTAGAGTCACAGTAAGTTGGAATTGACAGGAGGGCAGTGAGTGGAGGACTTAGAAGTCAGTGAGGTAAACTGCTATAGATCTGCATGGTTGTATTGCCTGCATTGTCTCCTCCTTCACACTGGTGTCTTCTCCACAACACTGGGCGCATGTGATCATCTGTTTCGTATGTGTCCCTTAATTACAAGGTAGTACAAAATAGCCAACAGTTCTTACATATCCTTTGATGGGTAGCTGAAACTCTGAATGGAACAAATTGGACATCCTAGGTGGTGATTCTTTAGCAACGAGAAGATATTAGGCATTACATGCTCCCTGAGTGGTAATTCCTTAAAAGGGGTGATATTAGTTGTTCATTAGTTTCCCAACAACAAATGCTCCGTGTGTTTTGTTGACTGAACAAAGGTAACAGTAGAATATATGAATCTGTAATGGGGAAAGGAGAACAGAACAGAGAAGATGGGGAGATTATTGGGCAAATGAGCCAGGAAATGATTATCAATGACTTTCTTATTTTGTCAGGTAATGACCCTAGCAGCAAGATTAAAGAAAATCTACTTTAAAAATTCTATTTGATATTAATCTTCATGAAATAAACAAAAACATATTCCCTAAATATTGTCTATCACGTATTTTCTATGACATATTGTCATAGTGATCTTAAGAAATGCATTAGTGTAATAAAGTCCATGCCATTAATTAAAACTGTCACAATAATTTTTACATTGTGCTGGAGAAAAATGCATTTAAGAGAAGAAACTGGCTCACAAAGTAAAGATTACTTTAAAAACCACAGTGAGTTTCAAGTTCAATAAAAGGCAGTCACCAAAGATTGGTATCAAGTGATAACAGTGGCAGTTTATTAATAATCTGTCATGTAAAGCTGACATATTAGAAGCTGAATTCTGCTTGGCTTTACAATAAAATCCCATCCATTTTATTACTACCAGAATTAAATATATCCTGCTCCAAGGCTTGAGTAAGCTTAAATATGTTTTAAAGCTCTTTCTTCAATACTATTTACTGCTTTTCTTAACACCTCTGTATCAACAAATCAAATCCACAAAAAGTCTAATCTTGATTCTTCCAGATAACCGTGGTATATCAAACGGGGAGCAAGATAGCATACACCTTTTCTTGGTGGTGGATAAGTTTGCCTTTAGACAAATGGAAAAGTCTTAGCAACTAAATAACTTGTGTTTGACATGTTAGGGGCAGGGAAAAGGTCGGATATAGTGTGGACATAAATTGAGTAATATCACAAGTTAGGCCAGGGGATCACACATGGATAATTTACTTAACCAGAACTATGCAAAAGCTATCCTGATGGAAATCATCTATCCTACAGTGTCAAAAGGTGATAGTCCACATATACTTCAATGAAAGATTTAAGGACAGGGTTTTATTATAAGCCATAAAACCAGTTTTTCTTAAATATCAGTATAAAATACCAATTAGTAGTAGAAATATACATATGGTCTTCATACACATATAGTTTATTATCCAACTTGACTATCCAAGATTATGGCATGATCAATCACTTATTATATTTTGAACAATATGTGTAATTTTGGGATATCAAAATTAGTTTGTCTAAATAAGAATTATGGGGAAGATAGATGATATAACACATATTCTAACCAAGAAATTATTAGTAAGATTTTTTTTAGTGTAGACTTAGAAAACTGAGCACTGTCCAGAGATTTTGATTTAGAGTTCGGCACATAAACTGGTCAATAACATCATAGAGTATTTACAGAGGTGGTCAGTTAAGAGTGCTAATTCTCACCCAAGTGATAATTAAAAGCATTCTTGTGACTTAAGACCAGGACCATTAGTAGCCATTTCATTTATTCCAAGATGTAAATCTTGGAATAAATAAGGCCGGAAGGACTCTTTGATCTTTTCAATTTCAAAATGAATGTGTAATTGCTCTAAAGATGGATCAAGTTTGAATCTCTTTCATTCAAAATATTAATCAACAGTCACACCTATGTCAGCACCAAACAACATGATGGCATGCAGTCGAAAGTGCTGGAAATAAGGGAATTCAAAGAAGTAATCATTCATATACTTGCATACTCAAAATTCCACAGTATGTACTAGAGATGGAAGTGTGTGTGTTTTCCTAGGAGGAAGCATTACTAATAACACTACACAATAATAGTCTAAGGAAAAAATGTATACAAGTTCAGAAGGATAGAAAGTCAGTCACACTATGCCTCTGTTTCTCCACTTCTAAATCCAAGATTTGGGAAACGGTAACTTCTGAAGCTTCAAAGATCAAAAATATATTGTTTTAATTGAATTTTCACTTGCAATATGATAATGAGAATCAACTAAATGGTTGAAAATTAATTGATCATGTTGTGTGATTGTAAAGTTTAGCACCTCCAATAAGAATGGACCTACTAAGGAATACTGTAAAGACTAATCTTTGATATGTTGTCTTCACTAAGGGTTAAGGGAAACTTAAATAATGTTGAACACTATTGGTAGTAAAATGACATCATGAAGATTGCAAACCAAACTGTATCCTTTAGTCTGTAGGTGGATAAACAGGACTGTGGGGTCTCATAGTTTTGGGTTCTTTCTTATTCTACTTACCTCCCAACCCTCCTTCCACTCTTCCTTTTTGGTTTTGTTTCTTACAACTTCTACTGGCTTTTAATAGGTAATAGCAGGAAGAAACAGTTCTTAATAAGATGTTGCTTAAATAATTATTTCCTCCCCTTTCCTCCACCCTCACCCTTCTCCAAGCTCAGTGTTTAGAGAGAGAGTGCAGTTGGGGGATTAATCCAGAGTAAGACATGGTAAAATCATTAATGTTTCCATCCTCAGCTTCTTGTTCTATTGGATGAGGATAAGGTCTCTCCTGAGGGCAAGGTATTGTGGATGTTTTAATAAAATCCTCAAGGATTCACTTTAACTAATTACCTCAATTAGTCATTTTTCTCCTGTTTCAAATATCCCTGCTTTGCAATTTTTAAAAGTATTTCCATCTCTTCTGTAAAAATTTGATTCTCACATGAAAAGACACAGTTCATTCTTCTCAGACATGGACTCCCAAAGGGCGAACCGAAAACAATGTTCATCAGCTCTACCTTTGAATGTTGAAATAAAATATCAACCTCCAGGCTTCGTCACAAAGCTAGTGACTAGACACTCTGGAGACCAAGAGAATTTGAGACCTTGCTCTTAGGAACCCACTCTGGGAAAGGGATGCACATGGGAAATTTGCATTGCCCTGCTCTAAGCCAGTGTTCTTACAAAATACTGTCACAATTCTCATTTCCTGTGTCCCAGCCCCCTCAACTCTTAAAAAAAAAAACTTAATCATAACTGGAAGCCTGCCTTCTGAATTAGATGGAAAAAAGGCTCAATGAAATTAATCGGCTCCATTAATTAATCACCTATCAACTGAGTTTGGTCATGACAGGAGTGATAGTGTTTTATCCATCAGATCACCCTCTACATGTGTTTGGTAGAACCCACACTGGGCGGTTTCTGACCAAGAACCTGGATTCTGGGAAAGTCTTGACTCAGTTCCTGGTAAATGTACTGCTATTTAAGCTTTTCTCTCTCTTTTGGTCTTTTTCTCTTGGACACTGTTTTACCGCTTTCTCAAAAAAATCTCTTAAATATTTAAAGTTGCAAGGTAAGAGCACAGTGAAATAAATATTTGAAACATGTTTGTCTGTTTTTTGTAAAATAACTGTTGAATGGTGTTTACTACCTATGTATTTGGACAAAAAAGAAAAGAGTTGAGAAAGACAATATATTTCATGGAAATATATTGTGACTCTTGCCAACCAGCACGTTTATTAAGTGAATGAATATATATATTTCACAGCTCTAAAAAAGATCACTTTTTAAAAGGTCTGTCAGAATATTGCCCTGAGCTCACTATTTTCTCTATGAACAAAATTTTGCATGAAAAAGTGAATGGCACTTTAATAAACAGTATTTTAAAATAATTTATTTCAGATATATAGACTGAATATGATTGGAAGAAATATTGTTGCCTTTAATATTTTACTTTACCACTGTGAAAAAGAAAAAAGCAAACAAACAAAACAGCAAACGGATCTGTGTTTTCTGATTTGCAGATACTAACTGGAGTAGTTACATAATCCCATGTCAATGTGGCAATATTAAGAGGGAAGTGATGAAGTCTCGCCTATCAATCAGGTCACAGCCTGATGATGCCTCCTTGTGGATGTGACTGTCTTAAGAGGATTATGGGAACTTCCTCTCTTTCTTCTTGGATGAGGGCCACACATTCTCTCTGCTTCACTTTCCTGTTGACAAGTCACATGAAGCTTCACTGATGGCGGCCAGAGCCCTGGATCCAATGTTTGGATCCAACATTGGATCCAAAAGATTTTCCACTCATTGACCTATGATCTTCCCACATTTGGCATCATTGTAAGTGCACGAGTCTGAGGAATTTATGAGCTAATATTAGGCTTGTGGACTGATCTGGACTCGGCTGGGATTTTTCCTTAATATGTAATTATTCTTTGATTAAAAAAGTTCTCTCTTAATCATATGTCTTCATTACACACACAAGACTATCTCTAGATTTACTTCTGTAGTCAACCTGGTCTGATGGTCTCAGAGGAAACAGAAGAAAAGTTAAAATTGGATCTTCAAGTAGGTGTAGGGCACTCCTAAAGAAAGACTCTGAAAAGATAGCTCCATTCAGTGGCTTGGGTACCCAGGACATTCACATTTGAAGAAACTTGTCTGGGGGCTGTCCATACATTGCAGAAAAGGAAAAATTAATCCTTTTTTGAATTTTGGACTAGTGGCTTGTGCCAAAAGCTGGAAAATTTGGAGTCATGAAAGAACTCTCCTCTCTAGGGTTGAACATTAAAGGTAGCCTGAGTGCAGCCTGAAATGTACCACCTGGATCCACTTGTTCAGTGGAAGTGGGAGAAAAGCAGCAACAGAGAGATGGGTTGAGTCTCATCACTGACACCCATGGACCTGGTTCATAGGGACAAGAGGAAAAACACTATCATCAAACAAGTTCATTATCTAGCCCAAGGACACTGGGGCTGTTGAGAATTTGTGACAGGGCTCATGGTCTGAAGGTGAAGCAGCAGTTAATGGGCACCCTAGTGAGGCTAAGTGAGGCAGCCCACAGAGTTGACAGAACCTGAGCAGATGAAGAGAAGATTTTTGAGTCTGTGAACTGTGCATATTGTTGCTAACTGTATGGAAGACCTGTCCTGATTTGACTTCACTTAGGGAATCAGACTTAAAAGTTTCCAACTGGAATGAATATTCTTCACATCAAGGAACATGCTTCTCTCATCAGAACACTGTGTTGATATAAATGGGCAGTATAGAAATTTGATATGCCAACTGGGAGGATAAAACCATGAAGTGACTGGTCTATCATTTTTCATGGATTGGGGAATACGTTGATAAAATTAAAATATTCAAGTGTAGGTTTTCACATATCTGCAACACTTATAGAATATTATTCTTAAATAAGACATGCATTTTGAGTTACATGCATTTAAGTTTTATTCTGTTAGGTTTAATTAATTAACAAATTAATATTAATTTGTTTAAAAATTATGTTGGAAAAATTATATTGGGCTAAAGAGGGCTGTGTAAAAGTGTCAAATGGATCAGGTATGGTTTGTGGAAGCTATATAATCTTAATTCAACTTGATGATATTAAGAGTGAAGGGATGGAGTCTAGCCTGCCAATGAGAGCACAGTCTGATGATGCCTTCTTGTGGTCACGCTCATCACATGAAGATCCTGGGAACTCTCACTCTCCCTCTGTGTTAGTTTTCTTGTGGAATAGCCATGTGGAGTCAGGGTGAGACTCAAGCAATCTACACGGTGGAGACCTGAGGAGACAGCCCTGTGATGCTTCCACTGCTATTGGATCCACAAGAGCCTGCAATCCCACCAGCCTGCGATCTTCCAACATTCTGTATCATTGCATGTGTGCATGTGTCTGAAGAGGAACTTATATACAGGTATCAGGCAAATGGGCTAATATCACACTAGTGGACTTGATCTTTTACACATATGAGTGTCTCTGGGTTTGTTTGTCTAGTCGACTCAGACTTACCCACCAACACAGCTTTTGAGAGAAGAATGGTTAAGTTAGTTGCTTTTTTCTTTGAAATATATTATTAGCAGGAACTCCAGCCCCTCCCCCAAAAAATCATTTTTCTAAGGTTATAAATCTTTCTGACAGCAGACAAGGAGATCATCATTGTCCTCTTTTAGAGTGATCTAACACTTTAGGTTTGAACTACCAGCAGACTACACCATTGATCAGGAGGGGCTGTTGAAAACAGTTGTTGATATTTTCTTAATATTCTAGTAGCAGGGATACCAGAATGCACTGGTCATATTTAGTAGTGCTCCCTGTTTTAATTGGAAATGTATGTCAGCATCTAAGGACTAAATTCACTTAATACTACACCTGGACAGGTAATTGATGCCTTACTATGTTACCAGGGGAAGGCAGTAATTGTTGGCAATGAGTTTTTTGTTTGTTTGATTTATTCTCAGATGATTTTTTTCATATGTAATTCCTTAATTGAATTATTTATTATACAATTGTATTTCAAATCTATGCATAGGTAAATGATAATAATAAAAAAACAAGAAAAAATTTCTCAGAGAAATCAATGGTAAATGGTGAGAAATCTCAGTTGTTCTAACACCTAACAAGAAATCTCATTTTTCTATAAATATATACCTACAAACAGATATTTTCTACTCATAATGATTTTTTAAACATATTATTGGGGCTCATACATCACTTATCACAATCCATACACACATATATTGTGCCAAGCACCTTTGCATGCCTGCTGCCATCGTCCTCCTCAGACCATCTGCTTTTCCACCTAAACCCGTGACATCAGCTTTTCATTCCCTCACCTCCCACTCCACTCCCCCCAATCCTTGCTATTTCATAGATTATTATTATTTTTTCATACCCTACACTGCCCAACATCACCCCTTGCCCACTCCTCCACAGTCCATCCTCAGATAGATTACATATAGATTCTTGTAATCCGCTCTCCCTCTCCACCCCACCTTTCCTCCACCCTTCCGGTATTGCCACTGTCACTACTGGTCCTGAGGGGTTCCTCTCTCCTGAGTTCCCTGTGTTACCATTTCTTGTCTGTACCTGTGCACCTCCTCCAGTCCAGCTGGATTTGTAAGGCAGAATTGGGACCATGATAGTTGGGGGAAGGAAGCCCTCAAGAACTAGAGGAAAGTTATATGTTTCATAGATACTTCTCTGCAACCTGACTGGCCGTCTCCTCCCCACGACCCTTCTGTAAGGGGATGTCCAGTTGCCCATAAATGGCCTTGGGTCCCCACCCTGCACTTCCCCTGGTTCTTGGTGATGTGATTCTTGTTCCTTGGTGCTTGATACCTGCTCCCATGAAGGCCTTGTGATCACACAGGCTAGTGTGCTTCTTCCTTTGGGACTTTGCTGCCTCTGCGCTAGCTAGCCACTGGTTTACCTTCCAGCCTCTAAGACTCCAGATGCTTTATCACTTGGTAGTAGGGCACTTTCAGCTTTCTCCACCATGCTTGTCTCTGTATCCATTTCTCTTCCGTGAACATGTTGCGAGGGTGGACGCATTATGATGTGATTTGTTCTTTGATGTCTAATACCTTATTCCTTCCACACCTCATGATCACACAAATTGGTGTGCTTTTTGCCGTAGTGGGCTTTGGTGCTCCTGAGTTAGATAGGAGCTTGTTTACCCTCAAGTCTTGCCCCCACCTATCCCCACATGTCCTCAGTGATCATATCGAGAAGGTGGGCACATAGTGATATGGTTTTTCTTGTTTGCTACCTGAGACCTGCTCCTTCTGACACCTCATGACCACACTGGCCGGTGGGCTCCTTCCATTTGGACTTGGCTGCTTCTCCGCTGGGAGGTAGTTTGTTTATCCTCCAGCTTTTAACACCTCCTATGCTATACCTTTTGGTAGCTGGCTACCATCAGCTTTCTTCACCACATTTGCTTACACCCTCAGTTTTCTTCAGTCATCTTCTTGGGCAGGTGAGAATCATGGAATATCAATTTAATAGCAGACAGTGTTCTTTCATTGAGGGAGTACTTGACTAGAGGCCCAAGGTCCCTCATCTGCTACCTTAGCACTACACCTATCAGGATCGTAATGATTTTTTATAACAGAATAAAGCAGCTGTCAATCTTTGTGGAAGCATACTGTCACAGCTTTGACTGAGAAAAGGCTGGTGGGTTTAAACCAGTGATCTTTTAGTTAGTAGCCAAGAGCTTAAGCACCACAAATCGCAGAACTCAAAATCTATTAGAAATCATGATTTCCTCTCACCTCATAAATGATAACATTATGCCCAGTGGACTATGTTTCCTGAAAATCTTCTTAAACCAAAATATTGCACTTCCCTTCTTGCACTGAAAATGTAAACATTGCACCAGGGTTCCCTACCCTGACTTTCATTTTTAAATAGCAAGCCTTATAATTACTCTTTTTTTTTGTCTGTTAGTCTGGATAGACTAGTGGAACAAATTTCAAATATATGCATATTGATATAAGGAAAGGGTTTATATACAAAAGGAATGTGACACTGAGAAGGCATCCCAGCCCAGTCCAGTTCAAAGTCATAAGTCCGATATTAACCCATATGCCCGAAATCAGTCTATAAAGTCTCCTTCCAACTCACAAAGTCACAGGTCAGTGGGTGTAGAATCCTGGTGCTGGCAGGGGTCTCCACATGGTCGCCTCCAGGGCTCAGGGTCCATCAACAGCATGCCAGTCCAGCTATAGAGGTCTGCCTCCATCAGGGCAAAGCCGTGTGGTCTCTCCGCTGGCTCCTCCAATTTCTCAGAGGGTGCCATCTTGTCTTTTCCATGATTCATTGTCTCTGAGACTAACTCCCAACAAGTGGGGAAGATAGCTTCTCATCTTCATGAAGAAAATATCATGAGATTCCCCAGAAGTCTCAGGAGAAAGCCATGCCCACATAGAGACCTCATTGGCTACTCAATGGCTATCTCCAGATTAATAGGCTAGACTCCACCCCTACATTTCAATCATAAAATTAACATAAGCACATGACAGCCATATTTGGCATCATTGCCTCTGGTGGTCATGGGCACTACCCAGTGCTGCTCCTGAGAGCTGCTGCTGGATTTGAACTGCCAAGCCCACGGGCCGCAGTCCCACACTCAACCATTTACGCCACCGAGGCTCAGCCCTATAATTATTCTTTTAGATATACTTAAAGTCCACCCTGAAAAGAGAATACCCTCACAGACTCTGCTAGGCTTTAAAACAAAGTCTATAAATGTAATTTCATGAGATTGATTGGAATCTTCAGTGTATAATATTCTATTTGCAGAAACCATGAACATAAATTCAATGTCCCCCAGCTAGAATGTCCTCTATCCCCCATTCCTAATAAACAATTAAAGGTTTATTGTTAATGTTTTAGGTGTTATTGAGTATGTTCTGATCATAGGTACAATAAAAAAGAGCACTGCCCAGTCCTGCACAACCATACTTTTCCTATGCTTGAGCCCATCGTTGCAGCCATTATGCCAACTCATCTCTTTGAAGGCCTTCCTCTCCTTTGCTGCCCCTCTATTTTATCAAATATGATGTCCTTCGCTAGGTGCTGGTCCCTCCTGAATACATACCCAAAGTCCATGGGCTGAGATCTTACCATCCTTGCCAGTTGTAGGGCCACTCTGGGCCCACCTCTGTCAAGACAAAATCGTTTGTCCTTTGAGCAACCCATAATACTTTCATTTTTGTGCTCTGGCACCATAATTTAAACACAACAATCCTGCCTCCATCTTATGTACTCACATACCAACTCCCACACATAGATGATGGCCCACAAAGACTTGGGTCGGACACAACTTAGTTCTCAAAGTCACAGCCTTGCTTTTCAATATGCTAAAGACATCTCGTGCAGCAGATTTACCTAAAACAACTAGTCTGTTGAGCTCCTGAATTCTGCTTCTATGAGCATTGATTGTGCATTCAAACAAGATAAAATTACGGACAACTTAAACCTTTTCCCAATCATGTCATCTATTGATTCAGTTGTCAAGTGTTTGGCCTTCTTGACATTATTTACTCATTTTATTGTACTGAAATCATTCAGTATTTGCACTTGTGAGAATGTTTGGAGTATGTTTTCCAGACTCATCCATGTTGTGCTATGTATCAAGAATTTTAATTCTCTTTATGACTGACATATATGTGTGTGTGTGTGTGTTTAAGTCATTCTTAAATTTCATACTAAGTTAAAATAATGTGTCCTTTTTGGTTTTCAATAAGAAAATGAGTCCTTCTTAAATATATTGGATTTCATCCTTCATTTATATTCAAACTTTTCCCAATGTGATCATCTGACCTGAACATTTCATAGTTCTATCTCTATTTCATGCATGGGTGAATGTTCCAGTGAGAATATTCAACACAATTTCATGTGCTAAGACTTTTACATAATTTTTACCTGTCATAGTTGAATTTTACATTAGAAGAACATTTGACTTGCTTACTTAATGATGCTTTTAAGAAATTATGAGAATTAATAAATTAATATAAAGATTATGAATAACCTAATGTAAAGAATGTTACAGTGATTATTGGTTTAAAATATTTATTTTAAAATGTAGTATATAAATGCCCTATTATGTACTATTTCCAATCATGAAAAATACAGGTATATAATAAATTAACCCCTGAAAACTTAATCTTCCAATGTTAAACATATGAACTATTTCAAACAGACTCACTATAGAAAACAATGCCACTAGCACTGTCACTGCTAACTATGAAATTATTATATCCTGGGTGATACAAAAGTTCTACCTACATGAGAAAGTAATCTTTTTTAAAAATGTGTTATCATAAGAATTTTTGTTTGAATTTAGATATTAGTGGATTATGAACATTTTCCCTCAACAAGATAGAAGTACACTTCATGGTTTTATCTCCTGGTTTTACAAAATTGTCAAAATAAGAAGCTGCTTATAGCTAATGTTTATCATATAATAAATTCAGAAGGTAGGAAAGTTGACTTTGTAGATGTTTTAGGTTACCAGAAATGATAAATCTCATTTTAAAAAATCTATCTTTAGGGAAAATACACAATTGTTTGCAAGTAAAAGAGGTTCAGGTGTATTTTTGCTTTTCTATGCTTAGATATGACAGATTTTTTCATTATAAATTATAATACATCTATAAGAGTTAAGGGTAAAACAAGAGTTTAAGTAAATAGTATGGGGATGTTCAATTTGGTTTTGCAACAAACTTACTTTTGAGAATGATGCAAGATAAATTAAATACTCTCAGTCTTAAATGCATTTTAAGATAACAAAGTGCTGTTAATCCTGATGTTTCTTCTTTATAAAAGGAGTGGAAAATGCATAACCACAGTGGAAAAATGCATATCCTAGAGTGTTTGACATTATGGAATATACATCAACATTTTCACAATAATTATGTTTTGAAAAAATCTCACACAATTTGTGACCATAACTTACAAAACCAGATGTCAAGTAAACTTACACTCATTTGCATCTGAGATTAAAAATGTAATATCAATTTCTTTAAGTGTTAACAATAAATATCCCTATACTTAAATTTTATTTGTCAATTGGTGAAATTTCCAATGTCATCAAAGTTTATTTTTACATTCCCTTTTAATGCCATACCTCTTTTAATACTGACATTAAATATGGCTATCAGGAGTAGAATGGAGGTGATCTTTGGATGACAAGCCACACACAAAATTAAAGTGTGTTCTATATTAATTCCTCATGTCTACATTGTCATGTGCTGACCTAGAAATTAATTAAGGGTATTCTACACCAAATTACTCATCTTAATTTATAGTCTGTTTCATAACATACTCTTCCTTTAGAAGCTACTATCAGCTTACTATAATTACAGGTAGCTTAATTCTACTTTGGGGCTGAATGCTTTAAATTAGATTGGAAAATTCCAAATGTCAGTTTTTCAGGTAAGCTGGATCATAAGAACTGTATAAGTCACAATATGACATTATAGAGTACTCTATTTATACTTCCATATAAATTGGATGTGCATTGGTAAAAGTATGCAAACAACATAATTTTTAACAAACCACTGGCCTGTCCTAGACAGCCAAGAGGAGCAGTGGACGTTTTGGCCTTCCCTAATTTTAGTTTTATCAAAGCAAATATAGTGATGAAGAAACATTTTTCATGGTTCTTCAGTACGATGGCTTGTTGTCTGTGCCTTTCTCAGCCATTAGATGCCATACAAAACATGTGCTAGCCTTAATAATAGCATCTGTGCATGTGTGTGCTTTATTGTATGTATGTGTTAACTATGGTTTGTTTTGTTTATGGTGTTTTCTTCCCAATATGACTCACCTAAATTCAGACATTAAAAATATATATTGCATGTACAAGGCAGCTATATTTACAATGCTATAAACCTTTGCCATCATAGTGTTCCTAGCCCTTGTACACACTGCTTGATCATCCATTTTAATATTGTGGCTTCTTTTTAATCCAAACAATATTTGGTTTGATACCTGTGCTCTTCTACTCTGTTCATTTTGTTTTATTTTCTGTTGGTGTCCTTAAGAGATAAGGTTGGTACTGGAATCCGCTGTTTCACCCACCGGCTAGGAAGCTGCATAAAAACCCT
Organism: Nesogale talazaci; assembly: GCA_004026705.1. NCBI lineage: Eukaryota > Metazoa > Chordata > Mammalia > Afrosoricida > Tenrecidae > Nesogale > Nesogale talazaci. The sequence continues at coordinate 41,417 of PVJH01003514.1, forward strand.
CTGACATTTCGAGGTGTGGAAAACACAGCCTGCTTTCATCTTTTTTTTTCCCTCTTTGCCTCCTGAAATTTGAGAATTGCCATTTTTGTGAGAAGATAATGTTAATGAAGATAGTGTCAGGATGTTTTCCGGTTGCCACTTATTCCAATAAATTCCTCTGCCACATTGTTTATACTTTGTTTATATTAAGAAAAATGATCAGCGATGTGTAGATCCAGTTTAAACACTCAAAGATTCATGCATTCTGATTGATCAAATATCTGTTCATCTCAGGCATTTTTGATAGATTGTTGTGGTCCCATTAGTGAGCACGTCCCCTTTATAGCTTTAATTTATGAATATCCATGGACAAACCCAAACTCTTAGCTACAACAAACAGGTTTGGTTCTTTATATAGATGATTACTGACTTTAAAGAAATCTCAGAATAGTTAGCATTAAATTCATATTTTCTTTCTAATTTAATTTTTAATATATCAGTTTTTCATAGTAGGAATGTTGCAGCAATGGTATAAACTATATCATTGGGATTTCAAACATGTATGGGATCATACATGGTAGACTGGGTTCAGAAGCATTTCAAGATTAAGACAGACTAGCAAGGAGGATCTGATGATTCACTTCAAAAAACAAACAAAAGTCAGTGAAAATATTAAGCATAAATGTGTGGGAAGATAAGCCCCTCATGTTGGAAGCTACTCCAAATAGAACCAAAGAAAATCTGTGTCATTTAGGGAGAAGTAAACAATTGGGAAGAAGTGATGCAAACATGGATCAGAAAGTGGCATTACAAAGTTGTAATAATAAAAATATCAAATGGAATGCTTAACCATAGATGTGCTTGACTAATACTGGCCATTTGAATCAGACATAGTATGGTCCACTCTGCCATAATTGAGATTAAAGATGAATGAAATCACACTAATTATCAATAATATTTCATGATTTATCCTGAAATAGAAAATATTGGTGATAGGATCATATCCATTCTCTTACAGAGAACATTATTAATATTGAAATATAAATGATAAGCACCCATGCTAATGATAAAAAATGAAGATTTCTATTAACTTATACTACATGGAATTGATAAAAACATACAACCATATGGAATGATAGTTCTTGATAATTGGAAGAAAAATTTGGAGATGAAGAAGGATCAGAGGTCGAAAAGATGGCTCTGGCACAGAAAGGAATTCTGGGCATGTAGTTGCTAACTGTTGGGTTGCTAACCCCAAGGTCAGCAGTTTGAATCCACCTGCCTTTCCACAGAAGAAAGATCCTGCTTGTATTCCCATAAAATTATTCCCAGGAGTAATTCTACCCTGGTCTCTAGGGATGCTATGCATCAAAATAGACTTGATGGCACTTAGTTTGAATTTGGGTGGGCATCATAAAAACAAATCCAGACAGTCATGACAAAGTTTGGCATCACCAAAAATCCCGTTTGTTGGAAATACCCGTTAAGACAACATAAATGGTAAATTATGTCTATATATCACTGGCTAGAATACAAAAGGATTAAATTGACTACATCTATGATAAAAGTCCATGGAAAAGGGGTATAGCATCAATCAGATCAAAGTCTGATTCTGTCTGCACAATAGACCTTCGATTATTCAGCTGCATGATCAAGTTGAAGCTGATAAAAACTAAGGCAAATCCATGTAGGCTGGCAAATGATACAAACTAGAAGGCAGGAAGGAAGGGGAAAGAAAGGAAATTGTGAACAAAGACCTCAGGGAAAAAGTGGGAATATCGTTGTTATACTAATAGGATTGCAGTAAATGGCATGAAACTAAATGTGTATAAATCGTTAAATGAAAATAAAGCTCTATAAATTATCACCCCAAACACAATAGTAAGAATAATTTTTGACACACACGTTTGATTATATTTCACCTGATTTTGGACATCATCTTCAGAATAGATACATTGAATATCAATGACCAAAACAAGGCAATTTTTGGTATGATATCAAGGACATTGCCTATGAAAAAAGTCACAGGATTACAAAAAGGATTATAATAAAATGTTCAAGGACCTATAGGTAGAAAACTAAAACTAAAGAACACAGCATTTCTAAAGATGAACATTCTGAACAACTTATACTAAGCTGGAACTGCAAGAATTTAGCAGTCTACTGGAAAAGTATTGCATAATGTAGGATGCACTGAAAGAAAAAAGAGGGAAAGAATACATACAACCACTGTCCCACTTGGTTGATATCCAAATATTTTAAGGTTCCGGTGTCATGGGAACAAGAACCAATGGAACAAATGCAAGAAGTTCAAGCTACCCCGAAGGCATGGGTGTAAAAGAATGTCAACCCTAACGTTTCAACATATGGTTGCAGAGCTCCTAAGCCATAACTCACTGTACCAAGTCAATGCCAACTCTTAGTGTACTTATAGTACAAGGGCCTTGCCAGGTTCTAAGAGTACCTCTGTACAGGAATAGAAAGTTCTGTCATTCTCTCTTGAAGTCGCTGTGGTTTCAAGCTGCTGATCTAGTACTTGGCAGCCCCCTTGGTATCCTCTAAGCTCCCTTGCCTCCAAATACAATGCTGGACATGTTCAATCTTCAAAGAGAGAATTTAGGAAGATGGCTATCCAGTCAGTGGACTGAAAGAGATCCATAACCACGTGATTTAAAAGAAATGTGAATATTATGAAAAATATTAATAATACAAAGTAAAGTTTTGCCGAATAGAATTTTAAAAAGGGTTACAGAAGTACATCAACATAGAGCTGCCAGAAAATTCAAGTCTGATGCTGAAGATGACATGGAATAAGGATGCCAGAAAGAAATTTCTCTGAGGTTTGGAATATGTAAAGACATTTGAATTTTCAAATCATAGTAAATTACGTACACCATTGCAAAGAATATAAGTTCTATAACAATTGTGCTCCTGAAGCACCTGTACAGAGACCAAAAGGCACTTCTTCAAAAGCATCAATCAAGAAGATATTGCATAATTTGCAATCAGGAAACGTACATATAGGGTTGTATGCTTTCTCCATACTTATTCAGTCTTTGGTGAAGAATATTGAAGTAACAAGACTCTTCCAGAAGAACAAACTAATCTGTCTTGGAGGAGGTTCAACTGGCATATTTTTTAAAGAAAGCATGCCAGTATTTTATTCTCAGGATAAAAATGTTTTCAAAGATGTTCCTGTAAAAGGATATCATGTCTGGTAGAAAAGAACATTGGTTAAAAGGAGACCATTACTTCGATGGATTGACACAGTGATTGAACAAAGGTCTCCAATAACAATAATTATGAGGATGGCCCCGGACTGGGCATTGACTCATGTTATTATACACAGGGTTGTTATTAGTCAGAGCCAACCAGATGGCTCCTAACAATAACATTCAACCAGTATCCTGAGTCAACAATACAAGAATGAGAAAGAACTGTATGAAGAAAACGTGGCATCACAATCGGAACAAGACTCACTAGCAAACCCCTGGTGAAAATGAAAGCAAATAGAAACAGCTAAAAAAGAATAGCACCACCCCCCACTATCATGACACCAGTACTGCCTTTCACTGTGGGCTAGACGGGAGCATGTGCACCGGTACAGGTAAGAGATAAGGGCTCAGGGCATATGGTATGCAGGAGCAGGAAAAGAAGGGTAGGGGTAAAGTGGAGAGAGGAGGGGAGGAAGGGGTACCTGATAACAATGATAGACACATATCACTAACCCCCCTCCCATTCCAGGGGATGAACAACTGAAAATGCAAGGAAAGGGAGACAGAGTTCAGTGTACGATATGAACATAATAATAATTTATAATATGTCAAGGGGTCTCGAGGGCAGTGGGGAGGGGAAAAAGAGGAACTGATACCACGGGGTCAATAAAGAGTAAATGTCTAGAAAATAATGATGGCAACATATGTACAAAGATGTTTAATACATTGATGTCTGGTTTGTTATAAAAGTTTCCAATAAACTGATATTTCAATGAAAAAAGAATATCAAAGATTATAGCTTTCAGGATGCCTGGCACAGAAATATAAAGAAAATAACCTCCACACGAAGCTGATACAAATATTATTATAAGCAGAGGAAATAATGATATCATTAAGGGTTTCATTTTACAGGGGACCAAAGTCACAGCTCATGGAATGAGCAATCAACAAATCAAATAAAGAATTGCATTTGATAATACCATGTTTAAAGGGTTAAAAAGCAAAGCTGTCCTTTTGAGAACTAAGGTCCATCTGCTCAAGCCATGATGCTACCTTTTTTCATAATGAGAAAAAAGGACCATGATTAAGGAAGACCAAAAAATGCCCCGGAAAAAAATCTGATGTATCTGAATTAACATATCGGTGAGGAATTAAGGATAGCGTGAACTACAAGCAGAACAAACAAATCTGTCTTAGAAGGAGTACATCCAGAATGTTCTTAAGAAGTGTGGATGCTGAGCCATCATTTCAAGTCATTTGGACATGTTATCAGCAGGGGTTAGCTCCTAGAGAAAGAAATCATACTTAATATAGTTAAGCCTCAGAGAAAAAGAAAGAACTTCAATGCTATGGATGGAAATAGTGACTGCTACAAGGGACTCTGACCAGCAACCACTGTGAGCAAAGGCAGGTTCAGGAAGCATTATGTGCTGCACATGGGGTCACTATGAACAGAAGCAGAGTCTAAGGCACCTAACAATACCAATTTAATTTCTCTGTGAAAAAGGATTGCTAATTGTACACTTACTACTTGAGAGAGAGACGGGGAGAGAGAGAGAGAGAGAGAGAGAGAGAGAGAGAGAGAGAGAGAGAGAACACTACAGTTGTTACTCTGCTAGGAAGCTATTGATGCTCTTGATAAAAGTGGTACTCTGCCCATTTCTTACCCAACTCAATTGTGTGCAATCTTGCTATACAAGCACGTGTTTAAATTTTAGACTCACATTTGAAGCAGCTTTATCTTTTATGCCCTTCATCCATCCAAGGATTAAGTTCTTTAGTTCAACCTCATTAGACCCTAAATTCACACCTAGTGCCCTCAAATCCATCCTGACACATAGCGACCCCAAGTGAGTTTCTGAGAGTGTAATTTTACAGGATTAGAAAACTCAGTCTGTCTCCCTCAGAGCTTCTGGTGGTTCAGAACTGCTGGTCACGCATATTGCAGCACGCTGCATAACCAGTACACCCCCAAGCCTCCTTAAATATATAGCCCATTCAACATGCTCGACCAGCTCTGATAGCCATTTTGGGGTCCATCATCATCATCTCGCTCCAGTTTCTGGGAGAACCTTACCCTAAATGATCATCAGAAGTCTAGCTTGACACCCTACTGATGTGCTCTGCATAAAGCACTTATTCTGACCTTAAATCACAAATAGAATTATGGCACACGCTGGCTTAAAAGGATTCAATGGCTTCTTGTGGCATTTCAAGTATAATTGAACCACTTACAAGGTCTACTTCATTTACTTTCTATCTACTCTTTTTCAGAATTTTCTCTTTAGGCATCACCTAGTCATCTCTTACATGATGAATACAACCTTTTTATATCAATATCAATTTTTCATTGAGGTTTTTTCCTAAATGATCTCCATATGCTAGTTATTCTATACCTGAGAATGTTTTCCTTCAAAATGTCTATCAGAATTGAGATTTATTGGTATATTTGCTTAATCTAGCTTTTATTTTCCCCCCACTGGACTATGGAATCAACTAAAATCCCTGTTTGTCCCTTCACTGTAATATTAGAAGCTAGCCATTTTTTTCCAGTAAGTGCTTTGTAAATAAATTTTAGCTGGTGAAAAGGAAGCAAGGATGGAAAGAATGAAGAAGAGTGGAAGGAAAGAAAGGGAAAAAGGTTAGAAGCAATTTCTTAAGTAAATCTATTTGATTTAGCTGGAGTAACATAAATCTGTTCTCTGTTAATACATTTTTTCCCATCTACAAATATATAGTCTCCTGTGATTTTTTAGATAGTATGCCAGATTCTGGAAGGTAGCTCTAATTTTTCAAATAAACACAGCAAAAACACTGTACTTCAGAAGTTAAATAAAATCAATGCAATATTGAACGTAAATTCAAAAATATATTTTGTACATCCAATGTTCTGTTCTTATACTCACTCTTCAATTTGGGTACATTAAAATAATTATACTTTGTTTATTTACTATCTTAAAATATATTACTATTTTCCAGCTATAGTTTTAATAATAACAATTTTTTCACTTTGGATTCACATTGCCAACAAGTATTATATGTGTACTCCTCAGTGTCCACCACTTTTCACTGTGTTCTTGTAACATGCAGAATATTGGTCACATATCCGTGAACTTCACTTGTCCCTTGTTTCTTCATGTGTATTTCTGTAAACCTGAAATAAAATGTGTTTAACTGGAACAATTAAATGTACATGAGTTCTTCTAACTGGATTGTTCCTTTTTCATCTATCATTTATCTTCAAGGACACATTAATTGCACTTTGAAGTATTTATTCTAGTAAACTATACTGTGTTTCACAAAAATATTCACTATTTAGCTGTAAAGAGTGAATAATGGAGGATTTTATATTTATCATATTTGTAGTTTATGCTGTTTTATGTGTACACATTATTTATATGGGTATACTATTTGTATAGAATGTAGGCATTTAGAGATTTTGAACACACTTTAAACATCGTTTTTTGTGTTTCACCGTGGTTGTTCCTGCTCTAATCCTGTTGCCGAGATCAGTAAATTGGTAAAAGTGAAAAATCACTTAATTTTTCTTTTAGTTAGCATACACTATATTCACTGTCACTTATTGGCTGCATGACCAAATGAAGATAACCTTCCTTAAAAAAAACTGTGAGAAATTCCTTAGAAATATGGGATGTAATTAAATGAAATAATATTTTTTCTTTAGCTTCTATGATTTCAATCTGTAAAATGAATAGCTTTCCAATCAGATTTCTACACTATTATGATTTGAAATGGGAAACAGTGTTGCCATTTTAGTGAATTATCATCACTAATTATCATGAGTCTATAATATACAATTTTTAATAATCAGTGATTATCACTAACAACTATTTTAAATTGCATATTATCTTGCTTGATGGTAGACTTCAGTTCTTTGACTTCTGCATGACTCTGAAGTCAATAAAATGATGTGGATTAAGGGCCCAGAGGAAAATAAAGTAGTCTAAATTTGCTATGTGCATATTGAAACTATTGAACTTTCAGGCGAACATAATCATTTCATTCCATTATGTTTCATTACGTCTCTCAAATATCAACTAATGTGGAGAAAAACGGAATTCACTTAAATCAGAACACTTGCTTCAAGAGGAAAAACACATGCAGTTCAAACCCCACGCCCGTTAGGACATTGAGGTCTGCAACAAACACACACATTTGCATAATTGACTTGCAGTTTTAGTAAAGAGCTGATACTGATTTTCACACATGTTTTTCTATTAGGCACAAAACAGGTGTACAATTTGATTCTGTGCTTTTTGTATAGAGAAATATAGATCTAGATGTGTATTCATATATTTAATCACCGAGAAAACAAAATCTTAATGAAATGCACACCATGGCACTTTGCAGTAGATCCTTCCTACCACAGTTTAGGCTATGTTTTCTGTTGGATGCTTATACAATTTAGCTCTTTCTTTTAAAAATATCTTTATTTTGGTCTATTACAGATCTTATAGCAATCCACACATCAGTTGTATCAAGCACATTTGGACATGTGTTGCCTTCATCATTCTCAAAACCTTTGCTATCTACTTGAGTCCTTGGTATCAGCTCCTCATTCCCCCCTCCCCTTGCTCCCCCATGCTCATGAACCCTTGATAAGTTATTATTGTTTTTGTATCTTACACCATCTGCTGTCTCCCTTCACTCACATTTCAATTTCTGAAACATCGTGATTTCGAAGCAACTAAATCCGCTCTGATGATGGGTTAATTAGAATTCTTAATGTCTAGCCTTACATGGTGAGTCTATATGGTATTAGGAGCCCGTGTGGCGTAGCTGGTCATACACGGAGCAGCTAATCACAGATCATAAATTCAAAATCACTGGCTGTTCTGCAGAAGAGAGACTGAGCTTTCTGCTTTAGACTTGAAAACCCGCCGGGGCATTTCTGGTGGATACTGTAGGATTCCTGTGAATCAGAACAGACTCAGTGGAAGTGAGTTTGATTTGAGGTGTTTATGCATTTGTTTTTGGAGACCCTGGCATTTACTTAATCAGGAACAGGGCTATCAAAAAAAGAAAGGGCACTTGCTCCCTCTGAATGATAAGAGCAATGTCGGCATTGTGGTAGAGCCCTAGCTTTCTATGCTGGAGACTGGGACGTGCTGTGTCCCTCAGGCACCCCTAGGAAGTCAGTGAAGAGCAGGGCTGTGTTATGATGTGGGAAAAAGGCTCAGCAGTTTCCAGACTGAGAGGATTGGGAATGAAAGCCTAATAATCTATTTTAGATAAATAGTCATTGGAAAACTCCTGGATCCCCTTGGTCTGATCACCCTGTGCCTGGTGTCCTTTTGAGGTAGGGGAAACTAACATAAAAACATACACACTGAATGGCCTAGATGAAAGGTTGTCTTGAGTCTATGAAATCCTGAACTCATATGAGACTTGCTAGAAGTACACCCATTTGGGAAAACTTTCCTTTATATGTAACCAAACCTGACTGTGTATTACCTAAAAGGCATGATCAGAATTAGCAGACCACCACAGGCCATGTGATCCAAAGGCTCAAGAGGAAAGGAATAATACAAAAAAAAGCAGTGCATTCTCACCATTGACAATGCTGCTGTGTATTAATACAGCAATGAGAACAAGCAATCTATCACAACAACGCCTTTTGCATAATGCTGAGTGAGAGGAAAATGCAGTATGGACTCCATGATCCCATTCATGAATGTAAGAAAGGAAGCAAACTGAACTATCTTTTAGGAATCGAGAAAGTGACTTTCTGAGTGCACAAGGTGGGAAACAACATAAGAGGTTTCCACTCACTATCCACTGCTGTGGAGTTGATTCCAGCTCGTTGTTCTGTACGACAAAATAGAACTGCTCTATTGGTTTGTAAGACTATAATTTTGGCAAGTTGAAATAACCTCTCCTCTTTCTCCTGGTGTGGAGGTGGAGGGTTGGTAGTTTTGAACCACTGCCCTTTCAATTATCAGCCCAAAACTTAACCTGGCACATGGACCCAAGGCCCTTAGGGGGGATTGGAGGGTATGTTAATGTCCCATCTTCTTAAAAAAATATTTAAATGAGTGCTGGTTATATGACTGTGTTCAGTAGACCCCATTCACAGAGGCTGCATATATAACACACAGATCCTATCTATGTGAATATTAAATATCTATAAGAACATGAAAAACACACGAGATGATAAATGTTTGTATCATTCTATAAATTGTGATGATTTGCAAAGAAAGTGGGCCCAGATGAATATGTGAACCATCAAAAAGTATTGCTGTATGCATATTCAATTTAGATATTCCATGCAAAATCTCTTCCATTAATAGCAGTCTTCTTGATAGAATGCAAATCATCTCTGTAAAACACACAACTAAAATATTCTTAATTGGAAGCTAATACATATACCATATCATTCCATAGTTCAATCATTTCGAGCGGTATTATCTAATTACTAACCCATTCAGCTTCCAAACATTCTTTCCCTTCCTGGACTCCTTGACATCTTCTCCCTTTTACACCCCCTTCTTCCCAACAACTGTAACCCTGTTTTCCTCACCCTCTTACTCTACTTGCTGTCCTTATAGGTTCATCAATCCCGAGTTTCATATACTGAAAATAGAAGAGACAATAAAACTCACGTTTGGGGTTGAGCCCCGGTGGCGTAGTGGTTGTGCACGGGACTGCATCCCACTGGGATGGAGGTTCAATTCCAGCAGTGGCTCCAGAGGAGCAAAGGCTGGGCCTCCTTCTCCCACCACCAGAGGGCAGTGATGCCCCCCCAAGACAAAACAAAACAAAACTCATGTTTTAATAATCTTACATTAAGGGCTTCTCAAAATTGTGGCAAAAAATATACCTGTGTATTCATGGAGGGGCGGCTTGCCAACAATCCTACACAATATTGTCTTGCAGATACATTTCAGCAATGCTATGTATCAAATCAATGGGAATTTGCTCAATTACCTATATTATTCCAAGGTTGTTGTTAGTCACAAATGAGAAACATATGCTACTGATGTCCATAAATCTGCATTTTACATATAAGTTAAAAGCTAAAACTACCATAAGAGAGATGGTTTCTGAAGTCTGTCTTATTAAAAATTATACTAGTATCACTGCAATGCCAATACAACTTATTAATATTTTGTAGTTCCCAGTTATTAATATAATTCCAATTCATATGTAAGCAATGATAACCATTAAATACATTTCATGGAAAATGACATATAAATGATATCTAAACTTTTACCTTAGCTGTCACCAGTTCTTGCTTATCATTTTTATTGCCATAGTTATACATTTTGCTTTTAACTCCCTAAAGCTTGAACCTCAAGCTTTCATATAGGAACCTAATTTTGATAAATCTTGACAGGTGATAAAATAAGTTTTACTTCCAATAACTCATTGCCTCTATTCATTGGCATCAAATAGACATGCTGTATAAAATTCTGATATATAAAATTGTCATTCGTGTGTAGAAAACCTCTTTTTCCAATGATATAAATCTTTGCCTTTTTAAACCATACTTTCAAATTCAATTGGAACATTATTAAATCCTATATAAAATGACTATATTACTATAATCTACCCCAATAGATAAATATTTTAAAAGAAAATACCACATAGTTTCTAGTTCAATATTTTTGGTAAATGTCTATTCAATTAGGCTAATTTACTACTAAGAACTATGTAATCTTAAAAATAGGTAATAAAAAGGAAAACCTCTAAAATTTGGTATACTTATTATCTTCTTACCAGAAGCTCACAGGCTAGGAACTCAAAGAACAGCTCTCCACCCTGAGACCTAGAAAAACACAAACAAAAAGGTACCTGTTAGTAATTGCACAGGATAGTAATCAGAGCATCAGGAGATATTTTATCAGAATTCAAAATTATGAGAAAGATACATGAATTGTGAGTGTACAAAGATTTTAGAAGTTTTTTAACTATAATATATAATATCCATCTGAAATAGAATTACTATTAACTCAGCTCACGCCAATCTAGTGGAATTTAATATTCATTCCTCTAATGATTCCTCTTTAAGGAAGGGATGATAAAAAAGTAGGAATCAGAAAGAAAGAAAAAAAGAAAAAGCATAGCTATCCCATCCAACTAGATATTGCTTCTTGTGCAAGTATAGTTACTAGACATATTTGCATACATTGTATTAGTCCATTGTTTTAGAAGGCCTTCTTAGTTACCTTGTTAAAGGTGTTCAGTATACATGTGCATTCAGAAATAAATACACAAGCCTGTAAATCACACACGCAGTGTGGTCAGACTATTACAAAATAGATCCCTCCATGTTCTCTCTGTTTTCAGTACAGGATGATGCACGACTCTCCAAAAACTACACATGATGGAAGCCAACATTTTTAAGGCGGTGTGATGTTATTGTTAGTTATTATCATGCTGATTTATACTTCTAGCCACTCCAGGAGACCACATGTTACTGCCCCAGAGAGTCTTCAAGGCTGTAAGCTCAGTAGCAGAAGGTCTGATTTCTCCTGAGGGTCAGTTGGGTGGGTTCCAAGTGTGAACCTTTCAATTAGCTGCTGGACACTTAACCATCACACTGCCTGGACTCTTTAAAAGTGGAATTCTATAATCCACTGTACAGCTCAAATCATGAAACAAATTGACTTGATAAGTAGTAGTCTATAACACTGGCTGTAACTTTTGTCTTTAAAATTAGATGGCTTTAAAAGCCATCTAGTACAGTCATGAGTGGTCATATTTGGCCATCTATATGCTTTTAGCATAAATTTCCTCATTTTGAGGAAGTGGTCTTTAGTTAACCCACATTAATTATGTCATTGGATTTGCATGCTTCTAGCAAAGTACTACTGTATATGCAGACATACAAAGGAATCAAACTGAAGAGGTAATGCCTGCCCTCTATGGATCTATCAGTAAGATAGGTGTAGGCCCACCAGGAAATACATGCCTGCAATATAATTGCTTCTTCTATAAAGAAGGCAGAAACTACAAGCTGCTGAATATATTATGCAATTGCTTCAGTGTTAGGTGTTTTTTGGAAGAATTTTTTTTCCCTCAGTGTCTATTTAAATTAGTTCAACAGGTCACTGCATTCCTTGAAAATACCATATGGCATTCTTTATCAACCAAAGAGTGGAAGGCCTTCCTTTCCAAGAAAAGCACTGCAATTTAACTTTCAGGTAGGATTATGATGTGCAGAAATAAGTATAATAAAATAAGTCTAAATAAGGCTGGAATACAGCTTTTGTAATGTCCTTCGGACAAAATGTTGGAGGAAAACATACCATCAAGAGGTCAGAGGAACACAATCACATGCAAAATGTATTGCTTTTGTTCTGCAAATTGAAATATGTATGTGGTTCAAAAACCTTTGAAGATTCAGAAGATCTTAACTAAAGGTACCAATTTCCTCAGTGGCATGGAGGAAACATTGTAGCCAGAGGCTCCTGTTCTCAACCCAATGTCTTCCCTTAGTTGGGAGATATTGTTCCAGGCTCTTCCTTTCTACAATAACTGCATCCTAAATTAGCAGCTGGGGTTTGTTCACACTTTGAATAAATGATAGCATCTAGGTTCATTTCTATTGCAAACCTACTACTCCTGGCTTATCCTTGAGGACAACACAGGTGTATTCACCGTCTCTAGCTCTCTGCTCCCTACCTCCTTGCTGAAGAATTTAGGAAATCTACTCTCCAGTGATATTTGATTAAAAAAAGGAAAGATCTCCTAAGAACTAGTGTGATTTGAATACCTATCTCTCAAAAGTCATCCAAGGTACTGCAGTGAACCCTAGCCTTCTAGAGGGATACATCAATTAACATTTTGTCCAAAAGTCAAAGACTGAGGGTTACAATTAAAATTGAAGCTAAACCTGAGATTGATTCCAAACATCGCCATCACCACCATCATTAGCATTGTGGAATAATGCACTTCTTGAATACAGAAATAAGCCTAACATTTTATTAATATGGTATGTGAATTACATATTTTAATAAAACTAATTTAAAAGATAACTTTTTTCAGTTATTTCTAATGAAAGATCTGTTATGAATCATCAATTACTATGACATTGGACTAAAATTTTAATAGACTACCCATGTATTGGACAAACATTTATTTCAAATGTTAAAAATATTTAGAGTGTTTAATCCATTCTTGGTTCAGCAATCATTTTAGAGGTGGAGCAGTTTAGAAATAAAAATATTTTAAATCATTATATCATTTTATAAATAATAATTGGTTTTGGAAAAAATAATATTGAATCGACAGTGGGAAAATACAAGGGGACTTCAAAATGTTCATCTCAAAAGCCATTATCTTTTAATTGCATTGCACCATGGACTTTTTGATGCCCCATTGTATTGCTGTGCTAGGATTTCTACATTTTATGTTAGTTATCTCCATTTAATTAAAAAAATCCCACATGTGAGAGAATATTTTCCACATTTTCAGATGATGTTGATTGAAAGTTAACAGTTACCTGAGAAACTGTGAAAAATTCTTACTAATAATACGCTATGGAGTCAAAATGCAAACCTAGCCTTAATTAAATAGAGAATTCCAAGTCTGTCATATATTTCAGCATAAAATTATTAGATATCAGTTACTGAGACTAATGTATGTCAAACACTGGAAATGTCTTTTATGTATTAATTTATTCAAGTCTCACAGCTATAGTCCTTCTTTCGAGCTGGGACTCGGGGGTCCATTAGAATGTAGGATTTCTAGGCAGACTAGCTTCCAAGGTTGTGTTCCTAATATTTCTACCTCAATATGATGCTGAATCACTGGATGACATTCTTGCAGGTGGTGTTCCAAAAAGTATATTCTTCCTTTCCAGTTTAGAGCCCATGTGTGTACTCAATATCTAACAAAGCCTCAGTCCTTTGGTTGTTTCTCTTAGGTGTCTTACAGTAGTTATGAAGTCATAACAACAGAATCTAATATTCCCTACAGTTTTGTGAGCTAGACCACCAGATCTTCCCCATCTAGGTATCTCTATATTTCAGAACCACAGCCTTTCAGTGAAAGACTGAGGGACTTAGCCTGGGGCTCATTTGGTGGATCCTAGGTCATAACAGCAATCATCAAGATGAACACATACTCTGTTTAAGCTCATCATTTTTTAATCTCATAATAATCCTACCTTTATTTATTTATTTATTTATAAAGCATTTTATTGTGAGATCATACAACCCATCGCAATCCATACATACACGCATTGTATGCCAAGCACATTTGTACATTCGTTGCCATCATCTCTCTGAAAACATTTGCTTTCTACTTAAGTCCTTGGTGTTAGCTCATTTCCCCCTCCCTCCCTTTGCCTCCTCCCTCATTTACAAATTATTATTATTTATAAATTATTATTATTTTGTCATGTAATACACTATCCAATGTTTTCCTTCACCACTTCTCTGAGGTCCATACCCCAGGGAGGAGGCTATATGTAAAACCTTATAATCAGTTCCCCCTTTATACCCCACCATCCTGGCAGTGTCACTCTCCCACCTTTTATGGTGATGATCTTTATGGTATAGTTAAGAAGTTCAGTTGGAGAGGTTAAATAAAATGCCCAATGCTACAGTGCCAATTAATGTTACAACTGAGCTTCAAACACACTCTCTTAGTTAAGAACTACACAGTGTAACAATGTCATTTTCTCATGAGGAAATCTGAATGTAATGAGGGGTTTCCCTTCTGAATTTTAAGAATCAACTTAAAACTTCAATTATATAAAGGAGAGATCTGACTATGTCTTCATTTTAAACAAATCTTGAAGAATAGTAAATAAATTAAAAAGCTTCAGGAATGACACAACTTCAATATACTTTGATTAATTTTAGAAAGTGACAGCCCCAGTGCCTAGCTCATTAAAAGTCAAATGGAAACTATGCATTATTCATCAGACTTGCCAATTTCTATAGTTTTCTGTCAATAAATTTATGAATATGTAATATTTCCCAAAGTATGTAAATTTTATATAATATATGCTTAACTTTAGTGTAGACTATCTAAGATGCTGTTTCATAAAACTGGATACCCTTCAATTCACTTAGGAAAATGAGCTTCATGTTGTTATTTTTTCTTTTTAACAAAAAAATGCAGAAAACAACTTTGAATTCTTTTCAAGACTGTCAAACTTCTCTCAGACCCACAATTTTTGTTAGAATTATATGCAAATATTATAAAATGAAGATCGTTTTGGTGAAACCTTACCTGACGTAAAATCTTGATTTAAAAAAAAAACTGATAAACATCTACATGCTTCACTAAAGAAGTACATAGATAGACTTTTGAGGAGAAAAATGACATCCACTTAAGAGATAGATTTCACCTTTCCTTTATGGTAGTCATAGGTTCTCAATCCTCATTAAGTTATTAAAGCATTTCTTTCAAAGCAGATCTTTAACCTTGGTTTAATTGGAGTGGCAGGCATTTTGGGTGGTGGGACTACCAATTTAACTCAGGATTAATCTATATAGATATGCTGCTATTTGCTTACTGAAGGAGAAGCAGGCCAGAATTCTCTAACTCAGGGTACACCGAGAATTCAGAATGGATTACAATACAATGTAAATAAAGTGAATTATCATATTGGACCAATTAGCATCATGGTAAACAGATAAAAGTTTGAAGTTGTCAAGGATTTTATTTACTTGGATCCACAATTAATGTCCATGAAAGAAGCAGCTGTCAAGAAATCAAATGACATACTCCACTGGTAAATAAAAGGCAAAAGACTTCGTTGATGTGTTATAAAAGAAAAGTTGTCACTTTGAAGGCTAATATCTGTCTCTGTCTGGCTCCACTTAATGATCTCACTTGCATGCAATAATGTCCGTTAGAAAATCGATCTATTTATCCAATCGATGTTTTTTGCAACTCGGTCAAGCCTCTACTATACTAGAATGTGAGGTTAATGTGGTGTAAGAGACAAATATGGTTGGAACTCATAGAATTTATATGAGGTGATAAGACGATGTGAGATGGTGTATAAATTCTATGTCTACAGTCTATGGTAAGAAGCCCCTGCCTCATACAGACCTTAAATATATTAAAGAATGAAATGTTGCCCCATCCAAAGCCACCCTTAAAATCATTGCTATGTTGGAGCCCTCTGTTGAAGCCACTGTGTCATACCGTAATATAGATCTTCTTTTACACCAACTTTACCAAGCATTAATCCCACTTGATCACATGTCCAAAGTAAGTCCCATCTCCTGTCAGCTTCCAGGAAGCATTCTTTTTCTGTACTTCCTTCAAGATAGATCTGTGAGTACTTCTGGCAATTCAGAGTACAGGTTTTGTTTTTTCACAATATCATAACTTCAATGCATAAATTCTTCTTTCATATTCTTTATTTACTGTCTAGCTCTCACATGCATATGAAATTCTTAACAAGATCATACCTAGGTCACATGCACCTTAGTTATCAAGGTAGCTATCAGGCTTTACATAAAGTTAACTTGACATCATGGCTGCAAATTCCAGTCATTCATCATTATCCAACTATGGATCATTTGCAATTATACGCTTTGTATATTTTTTCCTAGGTTCTCAGTCATCCGAAGTCTGGCTAATCTAAATACATAGAAGTCATCGTTGTGGTGCTGTAGAGCAGGGAGAGGAAGGGAGGACACCTGCAGGCTTCCTTTCTGGAAGATGCAGCCTCCTTGACTTTGAAAAGTCAGCTCAGACTAAGCAGACCAACAAGAGAGAAATGGAGCCAGGTCTGCATCTTTGGCAGAAGTCTCTTCTATACCAAGCACATCAATATTTTGAATTCACGGATCATCACTTCATTGCTAATTTTCGGCACACTATTTTAAAATATATACTTTTGTGTATGTTGATTTACTTGTTTGTTTTTATTCTGATAAATATCTGTGTTTCAAAGATCTTTAATGTCTTTGGATTTTGTTGACCGCAATGTCTGTGTAATTTTAGAACATTTTGTTGGCCAAAAAATAACCCTGTCACGGTCCCTTCCCTGTATTCTTCAGTTCAGGGAAACCACTAATCTAGTTTCTGTATATTTAAAACTAATGTCTATTTCACATTCAAGAGATCACCCAGATCTACGATGACACTCTTTGCTGTCCAGGCTTGTGACACTGAAGGCATGGAGAGTCAGGAAGGTAGGGAATCAGATGGTTTATTAGGAAATAAAGCAGTCACTGAAACTCTAGTAGCTGTAGCATAAATTCTGCAATCTATCTAGAAGTTAGTGGGAAGATGGGCCAAAGATGGACATAGTCAGTGTATTGAATGCCTATTTTAGACATGTTGTCAGGATAGACAAGTCCCTGGAGAAGGACACCCTGCTTGGTAAATTAGCAGGGTTAAGACTAAGAAGAGCTTATACAAGATGGGTTGAGATGTTTTCACTGAGGGGCTCAAACATAAGAGCAATTGAGAGGGAGTCTTTCCTTCTGCAGTGTGGAGGTGCTAGATGTCAGAGTCTGCTCTACAGCCCCTTCAGTGGTTCCGTCTGTCTTTGAGTGGTACACACATATTGACAGTCAAGGTAAAAGCACCCCCTTCTTGGGTTTTCCATCTCACCCATCTTTCTTCCCTGTCCCTTCTTTTCTTCTGTGGTTTGTCCATAAGAGGAAAAGACTGTCCTCTTGAATTTGTACAGTTGGTTCTTCCAGGGACACTGTTTCTCCCTGGTGATATTTTTCACTCTAAGAGCCAATCTTGTATTTGGCTGAAAGTTGAGCTCTGTGGCTAACAACCCCAGGCTCAAAGACTGAGTGAACAGGTGTCATAACCTTGGGGGAGAGCGGGTGCAAATCTTAAAAGTTTCCTAGCTGAAAACTTTAATTTCTCATAAGTAGAGCTTAACTCATGATCTGACTAATTATTAAAAGGACCAGGTTATAGATACACCAGCATTTGAGCAAACATTTAAATTGTTGGTCCCCAAACAATATAATGACTCTTGAGTGACCTGAGATGATTGAACTAAAAAAGCTATAAGGATATGCTAATTTTTTCATGATTAGTTTACTCTACTGTAAACTCAATATCTATGGCAACGTGTGCTTTGATAAACCTTCAAATGCTTCAGGAGCTCAGGTTCATGTAGAAATCCCACTGATGCAGTTGTCTCTTATCCTCAATTACCTAGCAATGCCTAACAATGCTTTCATAGAATACTTTGATTGACTACACCAAGCAATTCATGGATATATTTTAATAATAATCTCCAATTTCTTACATATACCATATCTGAAATTATACTTAAGCATATGTTTTTAATGATCATCTTTATGTAGACTATTTCCTGCTCAATATTTCAAATAGAGATGATTATATGCCTTAGTAAAAATTGTGTTCTCTTAAATTCCTGATAGATAATTCTGCCTGCATATTGCATAGTTTCCTAAAACTCGAAATGCACCACCTGCACTTCAGTCTCATCAGCACCATCTCCATGAACACTTGTTCCCCTTTATCAGAGGACCGGGATCTCTCCCAGTCAACCTCGCTCTTGCTGGTATCTTTTGAAAAATCACTTGCTGTCTGGGTCTCCCTTACCAATGCCTGTAGAAGAGTGTAGACATATCTACCTCGCTTGACCCCCAGATCTGAGCACCTAGAACTTTATCTGTAGCATTTTCAGAGACTAATTTTTCAAAATAGGTCTTCTAAGACACTTCCAGGTCATTCAGAATCTCCAACCTTCTAATTAGCACAGTTAGCTAAAGACATTGGGACAATCACACCAGGAGAATATTATATGTATTAAAACAATTTAAATAACCCATTTACAAATGAGAATCATACAGCAAATACTGTTTTGTTTTTGTGTGTTTTGTTCACTGTGCAACCCATTTCAGTGCCTGAAGCCCACGGGGTAAAGCCAGGCAATGGTTTGGGATTAGAGTTTGCTTTGACATGGGACACTGTGAGGGGTCCATGGGATCAGAGCAAATACTGTTTTACAGTCTACCCCCCCCATAGTTTAATGCATCATCAATATTTCACTATACATCCAATATTCATTTACCAATTATCTCACTAACTGACATTTACAGGAATAATAAATATATTTATATACTGACTACTTTTCACATTGACTGCATATGTCAGGACGTGATTAATGATGCCACTGCTATGTGACAACTTGCCTAGGTCTTGACTCTCTGGGGTTCAGCACTTATTCAATGATGTACTTTGACATTAAGGTAGAGATGTATTCTGGCAGTTTGGTACTGAAACACTCATTTTCCAGTGGGGGATCTGATGTGGTCATCTACCATGTTTATTTCATACCATTTGCACAAAATGACTTGTTATTAGGAAACTAACAATGTGGATTCGTGAAAAGAATGTATACCTTACACTAGAACATAAGCTCTACAAAGTCAAGGATCTTTATTCTCTTCAGTAATATATCTATGTGCCAAGAACAGCGCTTCATGTATATAGTAGGCACTCGGTAAATATCATACAGGGCTTAAGAGCATGCCTGGTGATGACATAATATTAATCCCCAGAGAAGGACTTTGCAAGAAGTACTTAACAGTGTTACCAAAAATTTTAATTGTACAATTCAACATTTGAAAAGGATGCTTTGTCTTATAAAGAATATCCTGCACTTTTGTTTTTATATGTTTATATGTAATGTATTCAATTGTGTACTTGAATTACTTTAGTAATAAGAATGTAAATTCCTATTTGTATCAAATGCCTCCAAAAATAGGGTGAGTTACAATTACTATGGTGATCAGATTAAGTGGATATTTAACCTGCTGTAATTCTGTCAAAGTTGATAACTTTAAAGTGAGTATAAACTGATATTGCATACTGTAGGATCCAGGATATACTTTTATAAAACCCTATTTTGAAGATAGCCAATTAAGACTTCCTTAGATCTGATGAATTTTGATAGCTCTAGTTATAAATAATTTGTTGTAAATAAGTATTTAATATAGAAAAATCATTTTCCCATTTAACTTTTGCCACTTATGATTAGTGAGTGATGATGAGACACACTAGCATGGAAGATTGGTGCCTTTATCAAAGGAACTTAGATGAATTGATTCCTATTAACATTCTCTACTCAACGTTTCACACACGTTCTACTTAACGTACGATTATTTTTTCCTCTTTTTTACTACTGAACTTACCCAATATATGGCTCACCATTGCTTCTAGGGACCAGCTTCTGTTAAGAGCATCATACTTGATCAAGTACAGCATGGGGGGAGCATCAAAAGGCCCGCAAGGCAATAGATCGAAATGGCGGCTACAAGAGTAGGTTCAGCACAGGAACAATTGTGGAGGTGGAACAGGAGTGGGCAGTGTTTCAAAAGTGTTTCATCTGTCATGCATAAGATCGTGTGGAGAAGCCAACTGGATGACGTCTAACGACTGCCTCTCTGTCCTGTCTATTCCATTCCATTTTCACTGCTGAGCTGAAAGAATTTCCTCCACAACCATCCATGCCACATGCCTCAAAAAAATCAGTAGTCTAATTTCTATCTTTATTTCTTGACCTCTTTTCTTTAGCTAAAATTGTTGACATCTACATTCTCAAAAAATTCACTCTGACTTTTGTTTTGGTAAATTGATAGTACTTTTGTTCTCGAATCATTTTCTAAGCATGTGATCATTATGCTTGTAATCATCATGTTGAACCACCATTACTAACAGATATCTTCTAAAACACATTTTTCTTCTCTTTATATTGAAGCAGCTAAACTCAATATCCATATAGTTTGCCACAAAATGCATGGCTATATATACTTTGTATATTTATACAAATAAACATGTATATGCATATTTATACAGGAGTGTATGTACACGCATGTGTACAAACAGATGCACATCAGAAAGGGGAGACATCACTCCAGTAAGTTATCTCTGCCACCAGTGACTCCCCCAGAGAACTACTAGATGAGACTATCAGCTTCTTCAAATATTTATAGTATCAAACTCCTATACAGGGGTGCTATGAGTCCAATCACCTCAGCAATAGTTTGGGGGTTAGACACACAAACAGGAATTTAGATAGAGATGGAAGTATAGGGATTAGTTCACTCAATAAAGTTTAATATTTAACAGCATTATAGACAATATTATTATAGCATTTTATCTGTCACCAAAAGAAAACTAGCAATAAATCATTTTCTTTCCATTTTCCTGATCTTAAAAAAATAAGTCCAACTTTACAAATAATATATGAAGTGATGGTGATGGGGTAACGTATTCCTGTGTAACAACAATAACAACAGAGACCTCTCTAAATGTAAAGGCATATTTATTTCTATAAAGTAAATAACAGGAAATGGATTTTATGTTATCATCACTCATAGAACCATTAAAACAATAGTAAGGGTGTCTCTGAATATTTTATTGTCTACATAGACATGATTTATATAATGCACATGTAGCATGTAAACATTCTAACTAAAATTCTTCTTCTTCAGAAAATATTCTAATAAATTGTTTACTTCCCTGGCCCCCAAAAGTCTTCATTAAAAATTGCTTTAGATAGGCTATTTTCTAATATTTGGATTTAGTACTTTCACATATTACAATAAATGCATTGGAACAAAGGACACCCACAGAGGCAGTTCCACCCCATCCTAGAGGGTATCTGTAAATTAGCATTGACTTGATGGCCAGGCATTTGCTTCTAGGTTTGCTCTTGACTCCAGGTGAGCACGGGCCCATCCAAACCCAAACAAACTCGTCTGCCATTGAGCTGATTTTTTACTCATAGAGACTCTTAGAGTGTTGGGTAGACCTGTCCCTGTTTCTCTTTAGAAGAGTAGAGATTTCCTCCTTCCCCTTTATCAGGAATGGAACTCAGCTTTCCTGACGGTTATTTGTTGAGCTGCTAAATGTTAAGGACGGTAATTCAAATCCACAAGCTTCTCTGAGAGAAAAAAATGGGTCTTTCTGCTCCTCTGAAGATGTGCCACCATAGAAAGCCATGGAAGCAGTTCATCGACTCTATCCTAGAGATTCACTGGGTCAGCATCAACTTGATGGCAGTGAGGTTTTAGGTCAACCCTTTATACTGAGAACAGGGGAACTAGATATAAAGGTGAGAAAATATCTTCTCCTTGGGACCCAAGAATGTGAAAAGTGTCCTTTATTTCAGGGTGAGATTACTTCCCAGCACCCCCTGGAAGGGAAGATATGATGGACATCATTTAACATCTCTCTGGGCTCTCCTTTCTAAAAACCGAGAGGCTCTCCCATACATGTAGCAAGCCTCACCTCTTTGAGGGGGTCCTTTTAGCTGTTCTTCCATCTCTTCTTCTGCTTCTGCTCAGTCTCTGAGGACATGGCTAGAATTCTGTTATAATTATAGCCTTTCATCCTCTTTCATTGGTTTATAACTTGGATATATTAATATGTGTGTAAAAATAGAGATGTATAACCCTTTGTACTAAAATTTAATTGAGTCACTGAGTACTGAATATATTTTCACTTCTTCACAAAATCTGTAACTCTTTCCCAACATTTTGTCCACCTGTCCTGTACATTGTAGCTGTGCTGAAGATGCATTGGCTAGTAATGTCACAGATTTCTCCTCCTTTTCTTGTTCTTTTTATGCATTTTAAAACATTCCATTGTCCGGATTTCAGCCCATCCAAGTGACAGTAGAGCTAAATCATCTTCTAAACACTGGAAATGATATTGAATATTTAAATTTTGGAATGGTCTGAAACATCGAGTAAAGGCAAAATGAAAGCAAACAGACAGAGAAAGCCAGTTAAGCAAACAAAATCACCTATGGTTGTCAGACAAGTCAATGCCCTGGGAGATAAGATTCAAGTGTGTGTGTATGTGTGTGTGTGTGTGTAAGAGAGAGAGATTTAGTCAGAAACTTGCTCTAATAATATTTAATTTACAATGACTTTTGGTTCAGTGTTTCCATGTGATCAAAGATGAAGCTTTATGAGGCTGCAGAAAAAGTCATTTAATCCTAAGGCAACATTAAGTCTAAACTAACACATATTGTAGTTAGCTCATAATTTCCCTAGGAATGGTAGCCTTGATCTATACACTCTAAAGCTAGGTCACACGACTGTTCTATGAAGTCATAGAAGTAATGCTTGTTTTTTTTTCAGGTCCAGGGTCACCATTTCATCCAAAGGGAAATAATAGAATACCCCACATTTAATAATTTTTATAGGATTACATTGGAAATATTTTGATCAATACTTTAATTCTAGGCAATCAGTCCCCAGAGTGACAGCTGATCTTAATATAGTGGTCCCTTTTATTACTATAATAGTCAAGATCTTAGTGTTGGTAAGCAATCAAGAAATATGACACTATAATGCACTAACACATTATGGAGTATGTTGGAGAGGAAAAGCACCACGAAAAACAAAACAAAAACCAGAACCTTATAATCAAGCATGATCTCAAATTTTTAATCATATATCCCTTAGCATTTGAGCATTTTCAGAAAGACGTATAATCTAGTAGAATACTAAATGATACAGACTTACTTACAATTCCCAGAGGAAAAAAATATATAGATCCAAAGGTACTCAGTGAACAAAAAGAAAAGTTTATTAGGAGAGGTTCCTGAGAATCTCTTTTGTAATCAAGAAATGTTTTCGTGATTGTTATTTGATAAGGTTGAGGAGGATATTATTTACTTCAAATGGTACAATATATGTCTAAAATGTGGATTGGTGTTGTTTCAAAGTTATATGGAATGTCCAGTACACATTTTGGTTTCGTATTATTCAGGATTTTCTTTGGCTTTGATCTGAAAGGATTGAAAACACGAGCCAGAGCATGCGAGAAAGATGAGACTGTCTAGTCCTGTAAAGACCTACAGCCTCAGAAACCCACAGAGGAAATTTTACCTTGTCCTATAGGGTCATCAGAAGCTAGAACAGATTTGAAGGATGTGAGTCTGATTTAGATTTTTTTCCTTTAACACTCCTACACTTTCATATAATGTACATGTTTGAACTTATATTAAGAGGCATCAGTGGCACGTACCAGAATTTTCCCCTTCCACATGGGAGACCTCAGTTTGGTTTCCAGCCAAGGTAAATCAGCTGCAGTTCTTACCCCTTCATCAGACGATTATGTGTTTTGCTGATACTGAGCAGGTGACCGTGGGGATGTGGTTCTATTATGAGGCGGTGACTCAAGGACAGCTAACAGCACCCAGTTTTTTACACCAGCATCCCCCACACTACTTGGCAATTTTGGAACAGACAATGGATCTCGGTGGGCCAAATTAAAATAATGGTCACACTGAAATATAGTAAGTTCCAAAAAATGAATATCTCTGTGTACAAAGAACATACTAAACTTGAAACAGAAAAAGTTACATTATTTTTGAAACAGATTATTTATTTAAAGACACAGACTATTAAAACATCTTTATCAGATCGGGCTGGTTTGCAATGTCTATGTTAGTGAAACCTGAGAACTCCATAAAAGAAAATATAAACTATGAAAAATGAGTGCAGCAAAGACTGGAATATGCCATATTTTGATGCAAAGCAATGCAGTTTATTTGTGTATTTGTTGAGTGTATAAGCTACACTCTTTCCACTGGGCATTCATAAGCACAGAATGCTATTTTTTTAAAGCAGCATATACAATAATTAGCACGGTATGCTCATGGAAATAACAGAGGGGAAGAGGAGCAGCAGGAACAATAAAGAGGCAACACATACATTATGAAATGTGTACACTTTCCCACTCTCCTTTCACTTTATATAAAATGTGTGGCTTCTTTTTGTGTGTGTCTATGTGCACTTGTATATGGCTGTGTGCATGAGAATTATGAAAAACGTGACTCCCCCAAACCAAGGCTGTCTAGTCAATTCATACTTTCACTAACCTCTTGGTAGTGCCCATAATAGGAAAGTTCTTGTTTGGTTTACAAATGAATTGGCACTTTATCATTCAGGCAATGAGGAGCCGACACAGATATAAAACCACACAAAGCATACAATCAAATTTATGTCTCTGCTCATAAATGCAGAGAATGGACTGCAAGACATTGCAACTGGAGGCAAAGGGAACAATGATGAAGTTTGAGCAGCACACCAAGGGCAGGCACTCTATATGAAAATACTTTGTACATTTCAACTTCCCTAGAAATACTAGTTATTATTATTATTGAGATTAATACTTCGAGAACTTAAACCTCCTTGGATTAAGTGCAAGAGTGAGCTGCATTTGGAAGATTTCCTACCACAATAGGGCTCGTCATAATGAGACTCCTTTATGCTCTAAGTAAGGGCCAAAGTGCACAGCTAAGCTGTTGCCTGACTGTTTTTGCCGCACAATAGCCCAGCTGTCTATTTAAATAATTCTTCTGCTAAAAAAAGAACTGGTCATTGTATGAGTGTCTCTCGGTTCTACAGAAAACCATCTAAAAAGCTCTGCAGTGTGTCTCTTTTAAGCGTGGACTTTCCCTGTCAACAGTAGTGACGTTTTCCAGCAGAACCCAATTCCCATGGCCTGCGAGCCTTCAATTTGCCGTGTGCTATGCTGATAACCATAAGCATTCTAACAGAAAAAAATATAGGTGTCATTACACTTAGTAAAACTTATTATTGAATGACTAGCTAATAGACTTGGAGATGTTTACCTCCTTTATCAATGAATGTGTCATAAAAAAACAGACCCTGAAGCTATTTTCAGAACTTCAATCTGAATCAGAGAACATTATCATTATCTTGTTCTGTCTCACAATAATTAGTTTGGTCTCAATGCAACAGCAATTTCTTTAAAGCTTTGCGTATGTTAAAATGATGTCGGGGGGGGGGGTTGTGATATTTTAACTATGAAGAGCTTCCAGGTCTGTGCTCCTTCTATGCTTGACCCTCTTAATAGCCTCCAGTAGGAACGTGTGGCACCTCTGACCTGCATGATCAAATCCTAAACTGAACTCACTGCCATCTAGTTGCTTCCAAATCAGAGTGACAGAGTAGAACTGCCCCCATGAATTTCCATGATGATAACTCTTTTGGGGAGTAGATAGTCTCTTCTCTCTCCCTCAGAGTGGCTACTGATTTCGAATTAAAGACCTTGCAATTAGCAGCCCAACCCATAACCACCATGTCCTGGGGTGAGGGGTGGGCTGGTTTATATGGATGGTTTACATAATTGGGAAGATACACTTCTAAAAATATCTGCCAGTCTCTGAAATCAGTGTCAAAAACCCTATGTTAAGCAAGAGAATCCTTAGACCACAATGCTATAAAAATTAAGCTCTAATATTTCCCAATATTTCCCCAAAGACTTGGGTAACCATGGTCTTTAAAAAGAATGATAGGAATTTGAATCAAGCTTGTTAAAACAAACAGACACATTTCAAAACAATACCCATTGCCATATATTCATTCTGACTCATGGGCCCTGTGTGAGCCAAAATAGAATAGCTGCATGGGGTAATCCTGGCTGCCATCTTTCTGGGGGCAGATCAACAGACCTTTCTTCAATGAAATAGTTTTCTTAAGACCCATGACAATAACTAAACATCAAGTACACAATGCTTGAGTCTTTTCAGAGCACAGAGTTACAAGCTATACTATAATGAATAGCGTTCCTTTCGAGTGGTTAAGGCAGAAAGTTAGTTGGAAAACTCATTTGGTGAACTATCAGATTCCTCAGCGCTGCCATAAAAATGTAGCATATCTGTCATATTG
The DNA here is from genome assembly GCA_004026705.1 of Nesogale talazaci. Taxonomy (NCBI): domain Eukaryota; kingdom Metazoa; phylum Chordata; class Mammalia; order Afrosoricida; family Tenrecidae; genus Nesogale; species Nesogale talazaci. Next base: position 68,262 of record PVJH01003514.1, read on the forward strand.
TAAGCAAGATAATAAAAAAAGGACTCACCCTCGCCTGCAAAGCTCATGACTGATAACCTCTATTACACCACTCAAAGCAGTTACTTGTACACACTAAGGCCTTTTGATGGAGATGGTCAGAAGAGTGGCCATTTAGTACTAGTGACTGAGAGCATTGTTAAAATATATCACAAACAATCCAGTTGTACCACAATCTATGACAATTTCTGACAGTTTCTCATCTTGGTTAGGGATCTATCATCAGAATAGTAAACTGTAGAGAAAAATCATACAAGGTGGTTTATTTTTATTATGGGTTTGACAGTATGCTATAGGGACTTGATTCTTGCAACACATTTATGAAAGAGGAATGCTTACTTCTGTTATGTTACACAACTGAAGATACTGACCCTAGACCACACAGCTTTCGTGGAAATGGAGTTTTGGGTGTTAGTTTTGTTTATTTTCATCATGAAATCTGTGCCAGACTTCTTTTAAGAAACCAATCACTCCAAAGGGGATAGGATTTTCCCCCCACGCCTCATTTTAGAGGACTGAAAATTACATAAACATGAAATATTTGGAAGGAAAGGATTTAACATCTGTAAACCTATGACAAAAAATAGACTGATAGCTTGAGGCATATCTCTCTTGACCTAAACCAAAGGTTTGCCCTAAGCATGAATTCCTTTGGTAACCTCTACAGATGCAGAGTTAAGCAGGGGATGTTCTCTCCTAACCTGAAGAAAGTGAGGGGTTTTCCAAGACTCTGGGTTAGCAGAAACACTCTGCAAACCCCACGTTTGTTAGGGACACTTGGAGCAGTAGAACTAATTAACATTACTGGGAGCAATACTGGATGAAGTTTAGGGTAGACATGTTTTGGAATCTTGGCCTCCTTTTTTTCCCCAGGAAACCCATCCAAAGAAACACTTGGACTCAGATAATTGAAGATGATTGAAATTGGAATCAGAATGGACAGAAGTATACCAGTTCTGATACTCCCTCTGCATTTCCATATATGAGCACTAAGGCTAACCCCTAGTAGCTATCTCACAGATGGGGATTAAAATTAATTTATCAAACTCCTAGCAGGCACACAATATATTCCTTGAACTCTGCTCACCAATCATTAGGCATTTCCATGTTGCTGTACTTTTGTTCTGCTGAGTCAGCTCCAACGAATAGCCATGAACACAAAAATGAACCACTATCCAGCCCACACCATCTTCCTAATGGCTCCTGTGCTTGAAAGAATGGGTGACTCTTTTTTGGGGGGTGGGGGCAGGGTATCACTGCCTCTGGTGGTCATGGAAGCCACCCAGTCTTGCTGCTGCTAGATCCTCTTATTGTCACGGGTATATTGAAATAAAGAAGGGCATTACATTGAGTAAAATGTGTAAATTAAGAAGACCAAGAGTGTGAAAACTTATGTTCCTAATATTTTCTTTTTCTTCACACCTTTTTCTAAAGCATTGTTCTGAAAGTTTTCAGAAATATCTGAGCTATGCAAATGGTTAAGCTAACAAATGGACTACTAACAAAAGGCAACAGGCCAATCCAATCAAAAAGCCTCTTGCAGGGAGGAGATGAGCCAGTTAGGGTGCAATGTAGTAACAATGAAATATGCAACTTTCCGCTAGTTCTCAAATGCTTCCTCCCATCCACTCTCATGATCCCAATTCTATGAGACAAATCCAGCTAGATCAGGGCATGTACACTGGAGTCGGAAACATGGGGAATTTAGGATCGAGGTTTCATCAGGACTAGTGGTGAGAGTGGCCATACTCAGAGGGTGGAGGCACGGTAGAATAGAAAGGGGGAACCAATTTCAGGGACCTACATATAACCTCCTCTCTGGGGTACACACAACAGGAAAGTGAATGAAAGGACACATTGAACAGTGTATGATATGAAAAAGTAATAGCAATTTGTAAATTAGTAAGGGTTCACGGGGGAGGGGGAAGGAAAGGGAAAGGAAATATGTACAGGGAAAGGAACTTATACAGGGGGCCTAAGTGGAGGGAGGATGTTTTGAGAGTTATGATAGCAACAAGTGTGCAAATGTGGCCTGCGTACAAAATGTATGTATGCATTGTGATGGGATCTGTATGAGCCTCCAATGAAATGATTCACTAAAAAAAAGGGAAGGGGAAAGAGGAGCTTCTACCAAGGGCTCAAGTGGAAAATATTTGGAAATGAATATGGCAACATATGTACAAATATGCTTGATACAAATGATGTATTGAATGTTATAAGGTCTGTAAATAAATAAATAAATAAAAGAGCTGTAAGAGCCCCCAATAAAAATCAATGAGATAAAAACAAAAAACCAAAAGGCGTCTTGCACAACGGACCTCACAATTTGCTTGTGAGAGCTCACAGCCTGCACAACCCTACACAGAGCACTTGCAGTCTGCTCAGCTGGACTCACCCTGAGTCAGAAGAGATTCAAAGACACAGAAGAATGAGACACATCTTTGAATACACAATTTTCTAGAGGTGGATATTTTTCAGTTCTGGAGAATGGAATCAGGGCTCAAATCAAGCGTTCTCTCTTTGAATATCCGCCTCCACAGAGTAGCCAATGGTTCCTTGCCCAAGGGGAAATTCCTGTCAGAAGGCTAGCAATGCCTTGGTTACCCTCCCGGGTATTCAAAGAATGGAATGTAGGTGTGCAGAGGAGTATGCTAGCCTCAAGGCTATTGAAATGAAAACTATTCCACATAGATATGGGACATGGGGTTCTTCTAAAACTTGCAGTTTGTGTTTTACTTTGTACCTCCTCAAAATCATCCATCCTCAAGTGACTGCTGTGGCCTCCAGATTGATATTACTTGGTTTACTTTATGATCTTTGTGATTTCTTTTATTTTTGGGAGGGTGCATCACTGCCCTCTGGTGGGAGTAGGAAGCCCAGGAGAGCTGCTGCTGGATTTCAGGGGCCAGCCCAGTGGACCGCAGTCCTGCACACAACCACTACACCACTGGGGCTCAGTCTGACTTTATGATTTCTTGCACAGACTTATCAAAAACCTTAGAGTTAGAAGAGCTAAGTTGGTACTACATATGAGTCTTTAAGAATTCCCCTCTTCTCTGAATCACTGCTTCAAAACAGTAGGACTGGTTTTGTTTTTTTATTTTTTGTTTGGGGGAAAAATAAAAACAGCTTCCTTTGTGCTGATTCTTGATTTTCCTTGTTTACTTTACAGATACCAGGACACCATGATCACTTTGACTATGTCAGATGCACAATTAATTATGCATCACATTTCCTTTAAAAATTATATTGTAGATCTAAGAGTATTCATTGCCTAAGAGATATGGGAATTGGATATGTGAACTGTGCACTTAGACTTAATTTCCCTCTATTCTCACAGTGATCATTCATGACATTTATGAACCTACATTGATTTATCATCAAATGAAGGTTTCAAATGCCAAATATTTTTTAAACAAGGATATACTTAAAGTAATGAACTAAACAATAGAATCAGCTAATTGAACAGCAGTAAACCCAACAATAAGTCAGATAAAAGGCATTTTTATACACATACAAAGTGACTCTTTTTATTTAAATTTTATCCCATCTACTTTCAAACAAAAACTAATGCTCTCTCTCTGCCTCATTCCCCCAACAAAAAAAGAAAAAAAAAAAGGTCTACATAAAGAGGAAGCTTCTTAAGTGACAGCCAGCAAGTTTCATTAGCTTCAACATTCTTTATAAAATGAAAATATCCATTTGGCTTGTATATTTCATTCAATCAATTCAATATTTATAATAATTGAATATTTCTTTTTATAATGCTTCAATTATATTTATTTCTTAGTGATTTATCATTTTGATGACTAATAGAAATGATATTGTTTCCCTAAGTTCCTTGATTTTGTCTATTGTATGACTTCTTGCCCAGGTCTTTATTAAAAGCATCAGCTTTATTGAATCTAGATTTGACAAGGTGTCTTGATAGATTATCCAATACAGTCTTTCCTAATTTAGGTAAAGTCAGCCTATCTTTTTATGTTGGTCCTGTAACAAAATACTGTTGCTTTGCAGATTTCTTCTATTAGCTTTATTAGAGAATCGCTGCTATTTTCTATGTCTCTGATCATGTTATCTTTACATAGAGATAAATTTGGTTCTTTCTTAACAATGTGAATGTTTTCCGTTATTTCTCTTTCTCACCTTATTGCTCTCTCTATGATTTCCATCACAATATTGCTAAGAGTTAGGGTAAAAGACAACTTTTCCTGTCCCCACTCACAAGGAAGATTTTTTCTAGTCTCCCTTCTTTGAGAATGGTGTAGGCTCTTCTTTATATTCCTTTAATTATGTTGAGGGATTTCTCTTCTATTCCTCTTTTGAGGAACCTTTTATGAGAAAAGGTGTTGATCTTATCAAATGCCTTAATTTTTATGATTCTGTGGCTCTTTGTTTTATTATGTGGTCAATTATTAGATTGATTTATTATCTAATATCAAACCTTCCTTGCATAGCTGGTGTGAAATACACTTGACCACATGATGTATTAATATTTTCATATCTTGATGTATTAATATTTTTAAATTTTATTGAGAATTTTTGCACTTGTATTCATGAAGAAATATTTTCCTATAAAATTATTATTTAGTATATATTTATATACTTGCTTCACAGAATGATTTCAGGAGTAATCTATCATTTTCTATGTACTGAGACAGTACAAGTAGAATTGGTTTCTGTTATTTTTCTGAATGCTTGATGAATTTATTCAGGGAAGTCATCTGGATGAGCTTCTGTATTTTTCTTTTACAGTTGTTTGGAGATTTGTGTGTGTGTCTGTGTGTCTCTGTGTGTGTGCGTCTGTTTAATGTACAGTGCTTTCTTGTGTTTTGAGTTTGTTAAACTGTTCTTCCCTAGTCCACGGTAGGTTAGGTAAGTAATACATTTCTGGAAATGTATCTGTTAATTTTAGTTTTTGAAATTTGTTGGAATAAAATTCTGCATAGTACTCTTTTGTACTTCTTATTTCAGTAAATTCTATTGCCACACCACCACTTTATTTCTTATTTTACTCTTATTATCATCTCCTTGCCAAATTTGTTTATTACTTCTTTCAAATAACCATCTCTTAATCTATCTATTGCTTTTATTTATTATAATAGTTTACTTTTGCCTTTCTTTGTGAGTTGATTGTGCGTGTGTTTTGCTGATCCTTTATTTTATTCTTATTTTTGCCATTAAGAAAATGAATTTTCTGAAGTTTCAGGTTGAGCACTTAATTTTGACTTTTTCTTCCCTTCTGATGGATGTATCAATTGGTAGTAGTTGCCCTCTGAGCAAGGCTGCTGTCCTATCCCTAAGGTTTGGGTAGGTTTTACTTCATTATTGTTTCGTTTGTAGTAATTTTTAATGTCCTTACATTTTTACATTTACTATTTCTTTTAGTACTTAGTATTTTTCAAAGCATAGTGTTATTCCAATTCCATGTGTTTACTTTTTTCTCCTTGATCTTGCTATTACTGATTTCTAATTTTATGACACTCTGATTTTAGGAGAGACTCTACAGTATATTTTTTCCAGTGAAGTGATGTTTACTTTGTGGCCTAGTATCTGGTCTATTCTGGAGAATGATCCAGGTGCACTAGAAAATAATATATATTATGCTATTTTTAGGAAAACTGCCTTGTATAGGTATATGAGATGAGGTTGCTTACTGGTACTGTCTACATCTGCTATATCTTTGCTGAATTTCTTTTTGAGTTACTCTGTCTTTTTTAGAAAGTTATGTGCTAATGTCTCTTCCTATCAGCCTGAGGCTGTATGTTTCCCTTTTCAATTGTGGTAAATTTTGCTTTAAATATTATAGAGCTCTTTCTCTGGATGTACAGATATCCTCTATGGCAATAATCTCTTATTGCATTGACTCAATGATTATTCAATGCTTTTCCATGCTTCTGGTTTTTTTTAATACTGATTATTTTTCCCTTAAGGCTTATCTTATTTGAGATGAAGATTGCTAATCTTTGTCTTCTTCCATTTCCATTTGCTTAATATAGTCTTTCCAGATTTTGATTTTCAGCTTATTTGTACTGCCGTATTTACAAGATGGAAGAAAAAAGACCCAGAATAAGCAAGGAACTACCTTAGTAGCAGAACATAGATAATTATTCGACAGGTGCCTAAGATTCACAGAAACACTAGGGAGGTGTGATAGTCAATCTGGTGTCAATTTGAGGATTAAGAGTGTAGGGGTAGTGTCTAATCTGTCAATCTGTAGATAGCCAATGAGATCTCTGTGTGGGTATAGTTTTCTCCACTGAGAATTCTGGGAAATCTGGCAGTGTATCCTCTTTGTAGGTGAGAGACCACAGTTCACTCCCTGGGAGATATTGCAGCTGACATATGGCAGCATGCTGGTAGACCCTGAGTCCTGAAAACTGGAGGAGCCATGGGGAGACCGCTGCTAGCACTGATGTGTTCTACCACCACCGGATATATAAGGTTCAGCTGCAATTATCTGGTCTGTGATTATCCTGTGTGTTTCATGAGTCTGAAGTGGACTTATGGATTGGTATCAGACATGTGGACTAATATTGGACCTATGACCTTGAACTGGACTAGGCTGGGATATTTCCTTGATGTACAGTTACTCTTGTATATAAAGCTCTTTTTTATATACATAAGAATGTTTGTGGATTTGTTTTTCTAGTCTACCTGGACTAACATAGGTGGTACAGACTCCTTGGAATCATCAACTATTGACCAATCAAAGGGAAGAATTTTCCCAAGGACGAAGCTCAGAAAGTGAAAATAATAAGAATGGAATAAGAAACGGAAAAATAAGAATGATAAATGGAAATGGAAAGTATGCGGAGGAAGTGGGATGAACGAGGTCCCATGGTAAAAATTCAATGACACAAAAGAAATATGTGCATAAATTGCCAATGGAAAATTGATTTGCTCTATAAACCTCCACCAATTTCAAAAAAGTGAAAAAGCAAACAAACAAAAGGATGCATTCCCCAATCCCAGAAAATGCTATACAGCACATATAATAGCAACTATACTTCTTTCAAGATAGTTTTGGTAGTCTGTGGCACTTTCATACTCTGGAAAATCCACTACTCGAAATTCCTCTATCCTTCTCTGGCTTTCACATGCATTGGGGTTGATTGGAAAGACCACCCTTGGGATCAGAAACACCTCAGTAATTAAAGCCACCTCTTGCTGTTTAACTCTTTAAAGGAGGGATGCAAGTTTTGAGGGCATCTGAGAGAACCCTGCAGTAACTGTGATCTACAAATGGAGTGTATCTATGAGCCCTGGTGGTGCAGTAGCTACAAGTTGGGCTGTAAGATGCAAGGTCAGTGGTTCAGGACTCTCATCTGCTCCAATGGGGAAAGTCAGAATCTCACAGGGAGAGCTCTGTCCCATTCTACAGGGCCTCTATAAGCTGAAATTGATTTGATAGCAGTGAGTTTGTTTGTTTTGTTTTTCTGTTTTGCAAGATGAGTGGAGGTATGCATATTCCTGCAGGAGGGACAGATGTTGGAAAGGGAATAAGGAAAGTACATATATGCATACTTCATTAAAATAATAAAACTCATTCTCTTTTTTTCCCTTTAACACACACACATAAATTTTGAACTGTGAGAAGGAAATACACCCTAAAAATTCCACGTAAAAAATTATCAAACTTCCTAAATATCATAATAGAAATTCAAATACATTGGGTATTTTTAGCATAAAATTGCAGAAATTAATTTAATGTGTCTATGATGTTATACTTGAAATTTAGTTTGGGGAATATATTGTTATCTCTGTTAACTTGCTTTATATATGATATGTACCTACATATATAACTATAAATATACTTGCATGATATTCATCTATTAGAGAAAATGAAATATAAAGCTATAGAGAATGTATCTGCATTTAAAGTTTGTATCCTTCTTTTGAAAAAATAGGAAAATAATACTTAATTATACCTAGCTGCAGGAAAAACTACCAATCCAGCATTTAAGCTTCTGAAGTGAAATTGGAAAGGTAGGGCTGATTGAGTGCTCAGTTGAAAATGGCATGAGCTGTAAAGATGTGCGCTGTTCACAGAAGACCTCTGCCCTGCCACCCCAGGACACAGGCTGGTTGGAACTGGCCCGCTTTCAAACGCAGACTCAAGGAACCCGGGGCAGATGTGAGTGTCTGCCGCTCTGATAGGATCCATCTGCAGTGTGCACCTGTTGTTTTGCTGAGACCAGAGTGGAGGTGTGACTATAAAAACGCAACGGGCAAGTGAACAGCAAAGTTAAGGAATTGCATTTACTTTGTTCATAAGCTGCATTTCTGTGTTTCTTCCTTTCTGTTCACCTTCAGGACCAGAGCGCTGATGAAAAAATAACCTGTGGTCTGGCTCAGCAAATTATTCTAAGAGAGTAATTATCAAAAATGTCCATTGTACTATCTAAAACAAACAAATGATTATTGGAAAAAATAACAGGAAAGTTTAAAATGGGGAGATGTATGATTCCTTAAGCAGAGCTTCTGCTTGGACTCTGATTCCTGTTGATGTAAGAAACGCTTTACTTTCAGAAGAACACAAAGCCACAACGTGATTACACAGTCAGTTTTAGACAATATATTTGCTTTAAATACACTTTTTTTTCTGGAAACCAAATACTAATTCTTAAACAGTTTTGTAGAGATGTAGTTCAGAAATCACAAAATTGACCTAATGAAAGCTTATAATTCAAAGGTTTTTAATACATTCACAGCTATGTTCAAGCATTATCCTAGCCAATTTGGAACATTTTCATCTTGCACAAGATACCTACGCCCTTTATCTCTGACTTACCAACCTTCCTGCCTCCAAGGCTCCATTCCTGAAGCAAACTCTATTTGATTTTATGTGTATATGTTATTTCCTACATAAACATGATACTTGGGTCCCTGTTTGACTGGTTTCATTCACATAACACAACATTCCAAGGTCTGTACAATTTAGTAAACATATCAAACATAGCAACAATCAAAAAGATGCCACAGGACCACACTTTATTGTCTCTGTAATGCATAACATCTCTGAGTAAGAGGCCCACTCAAAGTAGAGCAACTATACACAAGGACATTGTATTTCTTTCCTTTTTAGCGCTGAATACTATTCTGCCATGAATATATCACATTTTCTTTATTAATTAATACCTATAAAATAATTCCAAGGTACCTTTGCTTTAATTGATTCAAAGAGCTATCATTGTTCAATAAGTAAGCTTTCTATATTGCTTCTCAAACATGATTCTGCACATGGACTTGCCATTGATAACATATAATTTAGATTCTGAGTAAGTAAGTCTAGGATCATGGCTGAGATTTACCTTTCTAATGAGTTCTTAGGTGCTGCTGATTCTTATAGTCTACAATTCACATATCGATAGCAAGCCTGATGTTAGTGATGGGCTATAAAAAGCAAGATTATGTAGGTAGTCTCATAACATGAAACATGCGAGATAATTTCCCAAACTGTAAAAGAATCCAATAGATTCACATGATTTCAGTATTAAATTTGTGTAAAAGGGAATTTGCATACACAAGGCATCTACCTAATTAAATTGTGGTGGTGATGGTGGAGAGGTGGCTGCACATTGACTTTGACTCACAATCACCCTCAGCACAACAAGGTAAGGAAGGTATCGCCCCATTCAGTGGCATCCTTGCATTAGTGTTATGTCTGAGCTCATTGTTGAAGCTTTTGTGTCAAACCATCTCACTAAGTTCCTTAATAATAATTACAATATAAAATGAAATTTTCATCAAGTATTACTTCATCATGCCAATATTTAAAAAACCTAGCTATCTTCCTTATTGGAAGGTTTATTCTTAAGCCCACAGCTGTAGGAATTTATGGAATATCAATGAAACACTTCACCAAGCCAAGGCAGTACAGGTAGCTCTCACCCATCTATGTCAAAAGATGTTAAAGACAGATACCTGGCCTATTGATTGGAAGAGATCCATAAAGATAGTCAACAGAGCATGTAAGTTATTGGAAAATATCTTTAATATCTATGCAAGTAAATTTTTGCTGAAGATCATTCAACAATTGCAGCAGAAGCTTCCTGCACAAGAGACTAACAGAAAATCAAGTTGGATTCAGAAAAGGATGTGACATGAAGGATTTCATTACTTAAGTCAGATGACTCATAGCTGAAAGCAGACAGCACCAGAAAGATGTTCACTTGTGCTTTATTGACTCTACAAACTGTGACCATAGCTAGCTATGGATAGCACTGAGATGAAAAGGAACACCAGGACATGTCATTGTGCTCATGTACAAGACATAGTTTAAAACCAAGAAAGGTGTGCATCGGGGTTGGTTCCTCTCAACAGACATATTCAAAATGTTTTCTGTACAAGTCATCTGAGAGGGTGGACTCTAAGAAGACTGTGGCATCAAGATTGAAAGAAGGCTTATTAGCAACCTGGGATATGAGATGATACAACCTTGTTTGCTGCCAATGAGGAGGACTTGACGTGCTTGCTGATGTAGGTGGAGTACAGCCTGCAATATGGATTTCAAGTCCTTCTAAAGGAAACCAAATCTCCCCATGTGAACTGGTAGGTCACATCATGATAAATGGATAAAACACGGATATTGTGAAGGACTTTATCTTTCTGGGATATACAGGCAATAGTCTTGAAAGCTGTATTTTAATTAAATTAAATGACATTGCAGTGGGAAAATCTGCTGGAAATCTGAAGTGCAAGGATTCCACTTTAGGGAATAAGGCACATCTGGCCGACATCAAGCTATATTCAATCACCTCATGTGCATCTTAGGCATTTAATAACACATAAATTGCCAATTTTTCATATCAAAAGCGTTTGGAACTGAAAGTCCCATAGAGTAGAAGAGAATTTGGGAGCACATCTTCCCCTTCCTGTGCTTCCTCCGCTTTCTCTGTCATTTGTGAGTGTATCTGCTGTGTAACCCACCCCTCAGCTTATTTTTATCCAGCCTTGAAGGCTCTCATTCTTAACATGTTGCTGATTTTGCTCTAATAGATCTGAGTACATTCCACTCCCAGTGATTCAGTTTATGGCACCCTTTCTATAGGATATTCTTGGCTGCACATTTTACTGGAGCAGACTTCTATGTCTTTCTCTGGAAGAAATTGTGGAGAGGATTCAAAGCATCCAGTTTTAGATGAAAAGATAAACCCTTCACTATGTATGACACTGGGACTCTACTCTAAGTGACCAGTGGAAAACGATGGTCAAAGGATGAGATTTTCTACTCAGGTAAAGAGTTACAATCTTGGAAACTGACAAGGGCACTTTTACTCTGTCCTATATGGTTGTCATGCATGAATCACAATCAACTTCTTGCCCCTGAATTTGAGTTTGAGTGAGAATGTTCTGTTCTGTTCTGTCAAACCACTCATCAGGGGTTTCTCATTTTTAGTAGCGCAAGTAACTAAGACAATTAGAATATGACAATGAGAATCAAGTGTGAAAAAAATATGAGGATTAAAGCAAATACAGGGTGCTAAGGAAATAAAATAGAGGGCCTTGTGCAGAGATGAAGTCCTAGAATGATAGAGAAAATTTAAAAGAGGGATTTGTGGTGAATCCTGGAATCTCAGTCGGTATTTAGGTAAATTGAAGAAAGATATTTCCTGGTAATCTGAGATTCTGTCCAAAGGCAAAGTAACACAAAAAAATCATGATATGTTTCAATTATAAAAGTACTTCAGTTAAGCCAGAACACACATGGCTTTATTAATAGTTATGCCAGTAATGAGCTTCAGGTGAGACCAGGGAATCACATCTACTTCAGCAGTATCAGGGCAGCTACGGAGGAGACAACAGGTGAAAAAAGATGTTGGAAAGGCAACATCAGCTGACCAATTGATCTTGATAAGTCCAGGGTGGAAAGAAAGAGAACATATTGCAATCCCAATCAGCTCTGTTGCTAAAGAGAATAGCAGGAATGAATTTCAGGAAGTCATATACATCCTCTTTGGGATGTCTTGAGTTGAGGATACTCAAATGGAAATGTCAAGTAGATAGTGAACATATATCTATTAAGCAAAGAGGATAATTTTATGGGGAGTGGGGGTGATAGATTTGGAAGATGCCCTTCCAGGTGATAATTGAAGACAATGGACATAAATGGAAATTATGTAGAAAAAGAAGTAAGATGCATTTGGAGAAGACCTTGAAAAAAACTGTCATTTAATGGTCAGGTATAGAAAAAGAAACTCTCAAAAAGAATTGAGAAATAAATATCAGAGAGGTAAAAAGAGGGAAGGGTGGAAGAAGAGAGAGAAAGAGAGGAAGTATGATTAGGGAGCTAGGAGTGGGAGGAATGCTCGGGAAGCAAAGGATATAACTACTTCAGAAGTGAAATCCCACTGAGAAAACTAGTAATAGAAAGAAATGAGAACAGTGAACTTGAGAAATGGCTATGTAGAGGTCACTGCTGCACAGTAGAATGGGGGAGGGGAGTTTTCAGATGTCAGTGAGATGAACATATAAAAATCTGGGAAACAAACTTTGAGCAAAACAACTCTTCCAAAATGTTTGACTAGGAGAAGAAAACAGGAGAAGTGGGTGAAACTCTACAGAGATGTAGGATCAAGGGGGTGCTTGGCTATTTGCTTTAAGACTTGAACCTGTTGAGATGCAATTGGGGCATGTTGACTTCAAAATGATTAAAGTGCAGGAGAAAAGAGATCAATGAGAAACACAATCTTCAGAAGCTATGTGGAATTTAAGAAGAGAGATCTCAAGCATTATAGCATGTAGAGAAACGGTATAATTTTAAGGTGTGTTTTTTTAATATGCCAACATTTAATGACATTTTTTAGGGATCATCCACTGGGTGGACTCCACTCACCATGTGTTTGTTTAGCAATCAAACTTTTAATCCTTTTTCATCAGTCAGGGACTGTGTATGTGTATGAGAGAGAGAAGAATCAGCATTAACTCAAAATCAGGTTTGTCTTTGAATGATATGTACATTCTGGTTGATTCCAATTCAGGGTGTGAGTTAGGTATGTAGAGTGGCGTTAGTTCTTGTGACTTTCAAGACTGGGGTCCATGGGATGTAGATTTGAAGATGTGGCTTATAAAGCATCTCTGCATAGGTTTGAATACCACCCTCCAATCGGAACTCCAGTGTTTAATCATTTACGACAGCTAGGAAGATGATAGACAGATTCTATAGAAAGATATATAGAATATCTTAAACAGCAAGTATCAACATCTAAAAGAAATATCCAATTATCTTGGAGCCATCACACCCATATTTTAAAATTATTTTATTGTGGCAAATATTAGAAAACAGTTACTATGTCTGGAATTTCCCTCCCACTACTGTGAATCCTGTTATCTACGTCCTCGTTTGGCAGAAGTTGCAGAATGCATACACATAGTAGACAAGCACAGTCCTACTTGCAGGGAAAAAATGAAGATACACATTCCTCAGAGTATAAAAGGTTACGGGTGCTTATATTCATTAAGACTGCAAGGTCTTTAAAGGCAGTAACAATGTCACATCAGTCTTCTATCTGTCTATGGACTAGTCCACTGTTCCACAACGGACAGATACTTCAGATAATTGGATAAGACATTCATCCTTAATTTGTGTATTGGGAAATTTAGATTCTTTCTTGTCTGTTAGAGGGGAATTGCATAAATCAGAATGAATTCTTTCTAGTTTTAAATCAAAATAAAATATTAAACCCTTACTAAATAGTATTTCAGAAGTCATTTTACTTCTCTCTGATTTTTTATTTAGTCTTTATAGTCTTTTTCAATCAAACCCTGCAACTTTCCATTTTGACCTTCTACCATAATTTGAATGCCATGAATTAAGTCTGTATTTGGACCACTCTCTTTTCTATTTTGAAAAAATTGAGATAGATTCTGGCTTTAAAAATAAAACATAATATATGATAGCTCTTGGTTTTCTCCTAATCTGGGTAATTCAAGTGAAGACATAGTGCTTTATCGTTAGCTGTATCAGCAGTTAGCTTTGCCAAGTAAGGGTGCTTGCTCTTCTAAATGCAAATTAAAGAGAATGATGGAAAGAGAGAGAGAGAGAGAGAGAGAGAGAGAGAGAGAACGGACCTGCTGTCAGGCTGTATGACAATATTACAGTACATGACTGGGATGGTATTATTCTTTATTGGAATCCAGGGTGCCCCCAAAATGGAAAGTCATCTTCTCAGCTGTGCTCAACTTAAGAACCCATTCCATTTATGTTGGTGTTTGTAGTAGTAGAATTTTGGATGGTGAGGTGATCAAGGAACCTTTTCCTAAATGGGTAAGAAGCAGCCATCTTCATTAACAATCTCGAGTGACTCTCAACTACAGAGATTTTTCACTGTCTGGGCTTTGTGAGAATATTAAGGGGGATCATCATTGTCATTTCTTCTCACTGTGAATGCTTTTGGCAGCCAGTGAGAATCTGCAGTGCCCTCTTCCTTCTCAAAGGACAATATGACTATATATTCTCAAACAGTGGCTATTGGAAGGAAATCTCATCTATTTTTAGAGTTTTATTTCATGTTCATAAAAACATTCCCCTCTCCCCCTCCTTAAGATCACCTCTTGAACTGAAACTGTCTGTGACTTCCCACATCCCTCATCCTCTTTCATTACAGAAACACTCATGAAGACACACTTTTCTCCTATCAATAAATATGCTCGATGCTCCCTAGAAGTTCTGTGTAATACATGCAGAACAATGGAGTCAGGCTGGGGGATAAATTATTCTCAAAACAACTCTAAGCAATGAGCCTGCTCTGGAAGCTCTCCTGTGGGTGGAATGAGGAGGCTCGGGGAGCATCCAGAATGAACAATCAGGCACCTGAGTAGTAATCATAAATCTCACACTGGCATTACCTTTTCTTAAGATGTTTTAAAATCCTTTGAAGAAAAAGGACTATATGGGGCTATCTGCTTTTAGAAGCATCCTTTAAAAATGCATTTAGCTAATGTTTGAAGTAGGGCACAACATAAGTTTTGTGCCTTTTTGCTTTTTTCCTGCAATGGATTCTCCCAGCAATGCCTTATCAAAGGTGGTAGCATGATGGACACTGCATTTAGAATGCTCATGGTTTTTTGAAAGGAATCCGCATTTAAATTTAATTTGGGTTTGTTTTCTTTCTATTTCTAAATACTTGGAGAATTTTTGAGCCCCCAAGTGCCTCAAGTGATTGATTTAAAAGCCAGAGCAATGTCCACAGTCTTTGAGTCATTTTGACTCACAGTGATATAAGTGGGACGGTTTCGAAGGCAGCAAATTTCTCCATGAGGAAAGAACTAAATCTTTCTCCCAAGGATCAGCAGGTGGTTTTGAACCGCTGACCTTATGGCTAGCAGTCCAACTTCTAATCCACAAGGCCAAAAGGGCTCTTTAAGAATGCAATAAACACTTCTTAAAATAAAAATTAAACCCCTGAAAAAACAAATTCACTGCTATGGAATCCAATTGGACTCACAATGACCCGGTAGGACAAAGCAGAAATCCTGTGTGTTTCTTTGAGACTGTACCTCTTTAAACAGAGGGAGAAGAAAGCCGTCCACTTCTCCTCCAGAACATGTGGTGATTTTGAACTACTGATTCTGTAGTTAGCCGCCCAATGCATAACTACTATGCCTCTAGGGCTTTGCTTGGAGGGCAATAGGTGACAAGTATCACTAAAGGTAACTTTTTTTATAAGATAATGGATAAAAATAATGGAACTGATTTTTTGTCCATATAGATTAATGGTTTGGTCAACCGTATCTGCTCAGCATTAATGAAATACAAAATACAGGTTGTTGACTCCAAACAAAAACAGGTTCATTTTCTCCTTTTCTCACTTTCTCAAAGATACCTGTACCCCGTAATGAAGCAGTACTGTCTGAGTGATCCCTGTATGTGGACAATATCATGGTGGGTATATCGATCTATTTCCGCCATTGCTGTTGTTGCTGTTAGGCGCCAAGTTGTTTCAACTGAGAGGAGCCTTATGTAAACAGAACTAAACCCCGCCTGTCCTGCCCCAGCCTCACAATTGTTCCCAGGCCTAAGCCCCTTGGATAGCCATGTTGCCAGTGTATCTCCTTCAGGGCCTTCTTCTCCTTCTCTGCCCCTCGGCTTTACCAAGCATGGTGTCCTGCAAGGACTGGTCTCTCCTGGCATGTCCGAAGCATGTGTGACAAAACCTTGCCATCCTTGCCTCTAGGGTAAAGTGCCCGGATTTTAAGTAGGGCACCATTGACCGGAGCCAGAAGGTTCTTGATTAAAAATTTAGTCTACAAGGAACAACAAACATTCATAGAATGCAAAAATAGTGTTGTTGTTGTTGTAATATATTTATTTAATTTTAAAACACTGTGGAACACAGGATAAATTATTTTAAAGTGCAGGACATCTGGTCACCTTACTCTAGGGATCACTTGGGCCATGCATTTTCCATGCAAAATTTGTTTGTCATCTTTATAGTCCACGGCACGTTCTTTTTCTTATCCAGCAAAAGAAATTAAATGCATAGAGCCTTAGATGAAGTTTATTCAATGTCCAACTTTCAATTGTGTATGAAGCAATGGAGAAGACTGCAGCTTGGATCAGATATATCTTAGGTCTCAAAGCAGCATTCTTTGCCTGCTTGTTTTTTACGTTACATTAAAGAGGTCCTATGTAGCACATGTATCTGTTACAAAGTATTCTTTGATCCCCTGATTTCCATCATTTCCAGATCTTCACACTGCTCCCATGAACAGTGATCATGAATCAAAGTAAGATGAAATGCTTCACAACTTCACCATTTTCTGCATTTATGCCCATGCTACCTATCATGCCTATGATGATTCGTCTTCTGTACATTGAGTTGTAATCCATTCTGAAAACGGAACTTGCTAATGCTGTCAGCAACGACTTCAAGTTCTCCTCACTCCCAGTTAGCAAAGGTGGTGTCACATGCATATCACAGGCTGTTAAAAAACCTTCTTCCAATTCTGTTGCCTCATTATTCTTGAGACACTCCAGATTTTCAGATGACATGTTCTGCATACAGATTGAACACGACCATGAGGGGATAATACCTTGATTCACACTTGCCCTGCTTTGAAACAGATCACAATGTCCCTGTTCTGTTAGCCAATTGCCTCTTGATCTGTGTACAAGCTCTGTCTGAACACAATGAAGTGTTCTGGCAAGTCTATCCTTCTCAAGGCTTTGGTATAGTCAATAAAGCATAAGTAAATATTTCTTTTCAGCTGAGTTCCATCTGATATCACTCGTTTCTGGTATCAAGTCCTCTTCTGAAACCAGCCTGAATTACTGGTGGCTCCCTGTACATACACTGTCACAACCATTCTTGCATGACATTCAGCACAGTTTTACTTGCATGTGATTTTATTGGTAATGGTCTATGATTTGTACATTATGTTGGATCACATTTCTTTGGAATGAGAACAAATATGGATCTCTTCCAGCCAATTGTCCAAGTAGCTATCTTCCAAATTTCCTGGCACAGATGAGTGAGGGATTCCAGTGTTTTATCAGCCTATTGGAACATTTCAATTGGCAGTCTTTCAATTCCTGGAGCCTTGTTTGTGCCTAATGATTTCAATGCAGCTTGGACTATGTACGCTTTAGTTCCATTGGTTCTTCATCATACGCTACCCTCTGGAAACAGTTGGATGTCAATGGTTCCTTTTTAGCACAGTGACTTTATCTCTCTCATTTTCTTTTGTCTCTTCCTTCAGTATTGAATATTTTACCCATAGATTCGTTCAATATTGCAATTCAAGGCTTGATTTATTTTCTTTAGTTGTTTCAACCCAAGATATGTTTGCTGAGCATGCTTTCCCTTTTGTTTTCTTACTCCAGGTAGAATTTTAGGTCATTACAATATTTTACTTCATCTCCTTGAGCTGCCCTTCTAAATGTTCTATTCGCCTCTCTGATCTCATAATTTCTTCCATTTGCCTTAGCTATGATACAATTAAGAGCAAATTTCAGAGTCTTTCCTGACATCAGTTTTAATCTTTTGTTTATTTCCTGACATTTTAAGGACCTTTTGCTTTCTTCATTTATGACAGTGGTTCTCAACCTTCCTAATGTCACAACCCTTTAATGCACTTCCTCATGTTGTGATGACCCCAGCCATAGAATTATTGTCATTGCTCCTTCATAACTGTAATTTTTCTACTGTTATAAGTTGGGTGACTCATTTGAAAGGGTTATTCGACCCCCAAAAGGGTCATGACCCACAGGTTGAGAACTGCTGATTTGTGATGTTCTCAATATCCTCCCACAGATCATCATTGGAAATATCAGTGTCAACATCACAACTCATTCACCACAGTCTACCACACACAAAAACAAGTGTTTATTGCTGAATGTAGAACTGAATTAAATTGATTTGCTTTTCTTCCCATTGTTTGATATAATGTTACAAGCCATACAAATAAAACACTGCTACCTCTATGAGAAAAAAGGTACTAAATTAATGAAGTCTAAATTATTCATTGACAATAATTCTTCATAATTGATCACAGAATTTCTGGTCTGCTGTATTTTTAATGACGGTGAGTACATATGCCCTGAGTATTCTTGAGGACAACTGTGATGTATTCTCTAGATAGTGCTGAATGCTAAGAACCCTGAGCCCTGGAAGCGAGGAGCTATGGGGAGACCCCTGTCAGTGGGACTCTGTACCCACTGGCCTGTGCCTTCGTGAGTTAGAAGGAGACATTATAGACTGGTATTGGGCATATGAGCTAATATCAGACTTATGACTTTAGACTGGACTGGGTTGGGATGCTGTCTCAAAGTCCCATTCCTTTTGTATATAAATTATTCCCTTATGTCCATATGTGAGTCTATGTATTTGTTTCTCTAGTTTACCTGGACTAACACACTAACTCTCAGGAATAGTGTCTGTGAGAGACAGCAGCTATCCCATGGGGTCTTCTGGGCTGTAACCGACAGCCGGAGGTCCAGTATATTCAGACCAATAGAATGTGAATACTTGGCTAATGAGGAGCTTTCTGGGAAATTGCTGGGAATAACTTATAAGTGAAAGTTCAAACTGTAAGAATGGTTGTTAATTTTATGGAATTGACCTTTCACAGAGTATCCCTAGTGGGCTCTCTAGCAGTTTAAATACTAGAATTCTAACCAAAAGATCAGTGGTTCAAACACCAAATCCACTCTGTAGGAGAAAAAGTAGGTAGTCTGCTTCCAGAAACCCTAGGGGTATCTCTATGCTGTCTTCAAAACACAGAATTCAATAGCTAAATATGCCAAAGCTCCCTTTCTCCTTCCTGAAGCAGGACTCAACGGACTGTAGTCTATACTAGGAAAGAAATCAGACTTGGGGCATTTCTGAAAATTTCAGTTCTCAGAATTCTGACCCTGCTGCTTTCAGATCATCTCTCGGTGATAAGCTGAGCAGATTAGTGGAGGGAAAGTGGGGATTTTAAAGTCGGATGAAGTTAGAATTTATCCCAGCTCTGCTGGCTACCAGAGATATGGTCTTGGGTTACTTACCAGATTCATTTTCTCTAAAATGTGGTCAACATTGTATTAAAGAAATTTTGCAAAGAGAAATGATCAATAATTGTCTGTAATTTAATGCTGAGTAGAGCTAAAGCAGTCATTATTATTAAATCACTCATATCTCTAGAAAAACTTTTAGGTTGGAGGGAGAAAGTAAATGAACTTGCCTAGCTGCTAAGTTTTGAATTCAGGGTTTGACCTCTCTTTACCTGACACATATCAAGTATACTTTTCATCCTGCTACATTTTCTGGTAGGTTACATTTGGGTCAGGGTGGAGTTAAGCACTGAAGACTCTCACAGACAAGTGGAGAGGCAGGGAATAGGGCCTAGAAGACAAATTGTGTCTTATAGTTCATTGACTTCAGATAAAACCAGAGATGCCCAAGGCTTGTTTTTTGTGGAGTTTTTTTCTGCACAGGGTGACAGAGAGATATAATATAAATGTTTGGTTTTTCCAGTCATAGGTTTTTGTCACAACAACTCATTTCTGCCCTTGTAGCAAAGAACGAGTGAGAGACAGTAAGTCAACAAGGAAGGCAGTGTTATCATAAAACTTTTCCAAAGCAGGTCGGCAAACGGAATTAGCCCATGATCTTAATTTGCCATACTCTGTTCTAGAATAAAGAAAGGTCAACATGAAAAAGCATTCATGTGTCTCCCTTTGCCAGCAGGCATGTCTGCATTTCTTACAAAATAAAACTCCTGCTAGGTAACTCATAAAATGTCATTGTTTCTGTTATTGGGTGTCATGGAGTCAGTTCCAACCTATAGAGAACTTATGCACAGTGGCTGAAACATTTCCTACTCCAGCCCCATCCTCCCAACTGATCCCGTGCTTGAGTCCCTTGCTGCAGCCATGCTCCATCTCCTTGTGTCCTTGCTCAAAGAATAACTGCATGCATTTATGCAAAACTTCAGTGGGCAGCAGTTGCTGGATGCAGGTGGTAAAGGCAAGCTTTACACTGAATTTTAAAAACCAATCAAAAGTCAAAGCATTATCTTTTTTATACCTTAGTGGTCATGGTACCCTCAGCATGTAACCTGGTGCCTAGCAAGTCATGAGGTTTGGTAAATTTCTGATAAAAAAGTAAAAACCTCATGTGCATGCAAACCACATGCCAAAATGATTGGAAGAAAACTTAGCTCAGAGAAGTCTGATAACTTTTAACTCTCGTGTGAAAGTGAATGATTGCATTAAAAATGCTAAAAGAACTCCTCCAAAAGTGCGAAGGTAAGAAAGGCAGAAGGGTGGACTAGGAAGGAAGGAGAGAGGGGAGAAAGGAAGGGAAGAAAAGGAAGTGGAGCGAGAAATGATAAACGAGAGAGCAAGAATGAAGAAAAGAAGGACAAGAAAATAATTTTAAGAAAATGTCACTCCCTTTTTAGAATGTTCACATGGAGTCACATATTTAAAAGTATGTTATCCAAGTAAACTCTATGATATGTATGTACTTTAAATTAACTATTTAATTTAAACTTAAAATAGCTCTCTATTCCTACTGTAGAGAGAACAGATTTTCAAAGATCAAATGGAAAGGTTTGTTCCAATCAACTGTTGAATAAGTATCCACCATCAGGACATAAAATCTAGCATTCTTATTCCCATTCAAATTTTATCTTTCCAAGAATTTATAATCATATCCTCTTTTGTGATAGGAGATAAATGATTCAGTTTGAGAAACAAGTGTTAGCATTAATCATTCATTTAATGTGAACTTGAGGATCATTTTGGAATGCTACAAAAAAGATTGAGACCATTCTAGAATTCAAGGGAAACGAAATTCTTCTTTACAATAACATTGGCAAAGCCTGTTTATATTACTAGCCCATATATTTGCCTGACTTGTTTATATTCAATTTATTCTCTACTTATGTTAATAATTTATTCCTTTACTACTGTGATGAGGAAGCTAGAGATAAATGAATCAATTTGAATCAATTTCATTGTTGCTTTCTAAGAGTAAGCACTATTTTGCAGAAGTAGGGTTTATGAAGCTTACTCAGCTCTTCAGATTTATACTGGGCTTTAGGGAAAGAGTACTAACAAAGTGAAGAATAAAGTTTATTTGAACAGGTAAAATATATATTTATTTGTCGAATTATGAACATATTCTTTTCCTTCTAAGGGAGATCCAGGAGGACTATGGAAGAGAAAGAGACTTGTAAAAACTGAGAAAGGATTATTTGGGAGAAGGGAAACAGCCTCACATTTAAATTCTCCTGAAGCATGTGAATAAAACTTCCATGGCATTGATGTTCTCCAAGAAGTTGTTTATGATTCAACACTTATCTAAAAAATTAGATCTGGGAGAGGTTCAAAAGTGTGGCAACATTAAATTATCTTTTAGTTCAATTTTTCTATGAACTATGTGAACCACCAAGGTAAAGATATGTGTGCATGTATCTTTAGATGATTACATATGCACACATTTTGTGTATATATGTGTATATATATACACATATATAAATGCACACACATGTCAATAAGATGAAACTTTTTGCTCCCATTCAGATGATTGCCTTGGAAACACTATGAATTGTCACTGTAAGTCAGGCTTGATTTGAAAGCAATAGATTGTTTTTAAATATTTAGGTATGGATTATACCTAAATATGTTATAAACAAACATGATATACAGACATATATGTATATTAAGTTGTTAAGTTATACTACAACTTAATAAGATATAGTAGAAAAAGACCGCTAATAACCACAAGATGATATTATCCAAAGGGATAAGAACACAGATGGTCATATTTGCATTTAATATACAATAATGTTGGTGTTTTGTGGTTGTCAGGGGGTCATAGAGTTGGTTCCAACTCATGGTGAATAGAAGGAAACACTGCACCATCCTCACAATTAATTTTTGCCTCCATTTGACCTTTCTGTGACAATATAGCTCTTTGGGAATCTTTCTATATTTTGGTGTCCCTCTACATCTCTTACTAAGCATGGTGCATTTTTCCAGGAACTGGCCCCTCTTGATAACATGTCCAAAGTACATGAGACTAAGTCTTGCCACCTCACTGTTAGGGAACATTGTGGTTATACTTTTTTCCAAGAAACATGTATTTGTTCTCTTGGCAATCCATGGTACTTGTGGCAGTCAAATTGAGGACTAAGAGTGTAGGAGTGGAGTCTAGCCTGTCAATCTGGAGATAGCCAATGAGACTTCTGTGCAGGCATGAATTTATCCTGAGAATTCTGGGAAATATAACCGCATTTTCGCCTTGGTGGTGAGAGACTCACTACTCAGTTCCTTGGTGATCCTCTACTGACAAGACACAAGACTGACTCCCTGTGAGACATCCTGGAGGAGAAGCCACATGGGCTTACCCTGATGGAAACAAACCTCTGCAGCTGGAAAATCCATAGAATCCTTCCAATGCTTGAGATGCTTACAACACCACTGGACCCAAAGAATTTCTTACCCACAGGCCTGCAATTTGATGTCATTGCATGTGCTTCGTGAATCGGAGGAAGACTTTATAGACTGGTATCAGTCATATGAACTCATGATCTTGGATTGGACTGGGTAGGGATGCTTTCTTATTGTATAGTTGCTCTTTTATATGACGGTCTTTCTTATATGCATATGTGTTTATTAATTTGTTTCTCCAGTCTACCTGGACTAACACAGTACTTTTAACGTTCTCCACCACTCCATAAATTGTGTACATTAATTACTTTTTTCTAAGTTCAAGTTACAATGAAAAATATAACAAGTCCATTAGATCCAAAATGTGATCAGAAGTATATCCAGCCTGAATTTGATGAACATCTCAAGAAGTGATAGGATGACACCAGGATATCTTATATGAAGAAAGCAAAAGTTCATTTAAAAATAGGAAAGAAATAGGATAACAAAGTACACATCATAAAAGACTCTGAAAGTTGCTATTAATGATAAAGAAACTAAAGTGCAGCTCAAGAAGACAAAGTAAAATATTATTAGGAAATCCGCAAATGAAGAGGGGAGAGTATATCATATTTTAAACTGAAAGAACTCAGGAAGGGGGGCATCAAATCTCAAGTTTCAAGACAAATAGTGTATGATACAGGAAGCATCCAAAGAAGATTGAAAGAATGCACAGTCTTTGCAACATAAAGAACTGGCTGATGTTCCACCATTTCAATAGGTAGCATGTGATCAAAAACCAGTGGTACAGATAGAAAAAGTCCAACTTGCACTGAAGGCAATCTATAAACAAGGCTCAGAGTATTCAGAATTGACAGAATACCAACTAAAATATTTCAACATGCTCATGATGCACTAGAAGGACTCCCTCACAGATCTAGATCAAGAAAGTTGGAAGAGAGCTACCTGGCCTGATGACTGGAAGAGATACATATTTGGGCCCATTTCAAAGAAAAGTGATCCAGAAAATACAGAAATTACTGAAAAATATCTTTATTATCACATAGAAGTAAATTTTACTGAAGAACAATCAACAATGGTCACAAGAATATATCTACATGAATCCACATGGAGAGACCACATTTATATCTTTATCTACACCTATATTTATATAAATGAGACCTGATAAGATAAGGAAGGGACTGCAAACTACAAGGTCATTCATTCAATCCGACCAGTCACTCAATAGGAGAAAAATTAAATTATTTATTGCCATAAATATTTACAATCACAAACTCTGTATAAGATCACCACAAGTTAGAGTTTACTCAATAGCAGTGGGTTTTATATTTATGTAATGTTGTAACTTATGATGTAGTTTACTATGTTTACTATGTTACTCTTGAACTCCATGGTGAAGTCTTTAATGTCTTACATGGGGGTAGATGTCACCAGTGATGATTTCAGTGAAGGGAAAAAACGACATAACTTAGTTTTAACCTTTTCGGTATCATACTTCATTTTCCTGTTTATATGTATTGGAATTATTGATCTAACATGTTCATAAGCATTCACATAACTATTTAATACAAACACTATTTCCCAAAGTTCATTTTCCCCTAACATTTGATGAACTTACTGAATCTAACTGTCGGTACTATACTATGACGATGTAATGATTTTCCTTTTATAATTACTTAAATTTTTTCAGTAATTAAAAGTTTGCCTGACCTGCTCAGCAAATGGATGAATCTGGATTTGTGTTTTTCTGGTGTAAACTAACCTCTGATTGTTTTTCTATTGAAGGGTGATGCTCCCTGCTAATTTTAGTTGATTGCTTTTATGCCTTGGTGTGTCTTAGAACCATCACCCTGGGGAGGGGGCGATGCATTCAGAATACATAGACAACTTTCTTCTTTGTCCATTACACAGAAATGCTTGTTTCTGCCTCCTGGATAAGGATAAATCTTCACCTGTTTTTCCTGTGAGTTCTTCTCTCTTACAAGCAGTACCAGCCGACTCTTGGGACTGGGTTTAGGTGAAAAATCAGAATGATGCTACATTTTCCAATAGGAATGCTGCATAGAGGAGCTGTGAGCCAGTGAATCTTCTTTTAGCACACATGTTCACCTTACAATTTTAAGGACTCACTTTAGTTACTTCTCTCCTGTAGTATGTGACCCATAGAACTTGATATAGAGTATTCAGATGATGAACGCAGTCGCTCCTTCAGTTTGCAGCTTGCTGAGATTAATTTTCATGGGGAGGAGAATTAATGATTATGGTCTAACTAGGTTGTACTCTTTCCTTATGATTGAGGTAAATGGAGAAGATATGAATTTGTCACTGGTCCAAAACCACTCTGCAAAGAATTAGAATTTACTCATGTGTTACATGTAATTACTGGGCATTGGACCTCTATTCAAGTATTTGTTCAATGCAACAACACTTTGTTCTATTAAACTGTAATTCCATGACACTCACCTTCCTGACACAATCACTGAAGAAAAATATGTGCATAAGCAAAAGTGGGGAAGAAAGCTGATGGTATCCAGCTATCAAAGATATGACATCTGCAGTCGTAAGGCTTGAAAGTGAACAAGTGACCATCTATCTCAGAAGCAACAAAGCCCACATGAAAGAAGCACACCGGTCTGTGTAACGATGAGGGTTCAATGGAATCAGTTAGCAGTCATCAAAGAACAAAAATAATATTATTGCATGCCCACCTTCCTCATTCGAAGGGATCAGGTAGCAGGCATCAAAGAACTTGAAAAAATTATACTAGTATAAATTAGAGACAGTACAAACTGGCACTACAAAGTCCATCTGCAGGGGAAGCAACATCCCCTTACAGAAGGATCACGGGGAAGAGATGAACCTGTCAGGGTACAGTGTGGCAATGTTGAAAAATGCAACTTTCCTCTAGTTCTTAAAGACTTCCTCCCACCTACTATCATGATCTAAATTCCACCTTACAAATATGGTTAGACCAAAGGATGTACACTGTACAAAGGATGTACAAATAGGAACCAGAAACATGAGGAATCCAGGAGAGATGATCCCTTCAGGACAAGTGGTAAGAGTGACAATACCAGGAGGATGGGGGGAAGGTGGAGTAGAAAGAGGGAACCAATTATAAAGATCTACATATAGCCTCCTCCCTAGGGTATGGACAATAGGGGAGTTAGTGAAGGGAAACAATGGACAGTGTAAAATAAGATAATTTATAATTTATCAAGTATTCATAAGGAAGGGGCAAGCGGGGAGGGAGTGGGAAAAGGAGGAGCTAATACCAAGGGCTTAAGTAGATAACAAGTGTTCTGAGAATGCTGATTGCAACAAATGTACAAATGTGCTTTGATACAATAGATGAATGTATGGATTGTAATAAGAGTTGTATGAACCACCAATAAAATTATTTTTAAAATTGTGCTCAAAACCTCGGGTTATACCCTAATATATATGGTACTTAAATTATATTAAATACATTTTTCTGAAGCATGTTCTCAGGAACTTCATGTTTTCTACTCCACTATATGTCACTAGCATAAGTAAATACTGCACACAATATATTTTCTAAAAAGTTTTGAACTCACACAATCATCAAGTTGTTATTGAATCTATAGAGTTGGGGAAAATGTTCCTTTTGTCTAATTGTCACTGAAGAATAAAAAGTACAAACTGAATATGAGTCTTTATGAGGTAGAGTTTAAACATATGTTAAACTCATTTATTTATTTTTACTGAATTTTAGGAATGGTTCTGCAACTCATTCACTTTAAGAAAAGAACCTTTCAGCTGTGTGGCAGAGAATTCTAGAGCAGTGGTTCTTAACTTTCCTAATGTCTCTACACTTTAATACAGTTCTATTGTTGTGGTGACACCCAACCAAAAAATTCTTTTCTTTGCTACTTGATAACTGTAATTTTGCTACTGTTATGAATCATTATTTAAATATCTTATATGCAGGATGTATTTTCATTGTTACAAATTGAACATAATTAAAGCATAGTGATTAATCATAAGCAATATGTAATTTTATTTTGTGAAACACTTATTTCTAATTAACAAATGAATAAAATTTTGTCCTGAAGCATGGTTTGCACATGGGTAACAGTGTTTACGCTGGGCACTCTTACGTGGGTGCATGTGCAGGTGGGTGGATCTGCCTGAAGAAGGATGGAGGAGCAGTTTCTTGGTCCCTAAGACCATCAGAAAGACCAGTATGTATTTTCTGATGGTCCTAGGTGATCCCTGTGAAAGGGTCACTTGATCTCCAAGGGGATTGTGACCCACAGGTTGTGACCTGCTGTTCTAGAGCATAGTGGTAGGATGTGCTCTTCTTATGTGAACATGCCCCAAATCTCTGTTTCCATAAAGCCACGTCAGAAATCTGGGTTAATTTTGCTAAAAAGTACTGTATTAGCAT
This sequence comes from Nesogale talazaci, assembly GCA_004026705.1. NCBI lineage: Eukaryota > Metazoa > Chordata > Mammalia > Afrosoricida > Tenrecidae > Nesogale > Nesogale talazaci. The sequence goes on from PVJH01003514.1 coordinate 95,576, forward strand.
ACAAGAAATAGATAAAGTATATAAAATACATAAAACAAGGCCTAAAGAACCCTGGTGGCAGTGTGGAATACGTACTGGGTTGATAACCATGATGCAGGTTGATAATACAGAATAGCTGTTTGCAAGGGCAAGGTGTGGCTTTTCGCTCACATGAAGATGCATAATCTCAGAAACCTACAGAGGCAACTCTATGAGCTCACTGTGAGTCAGAATAAACTAGATCGCAATGAGTAGAAGATAATGTAACAGCTAGAAAATAGCCGCCCATCAATGAAAAGTTCCTTCACTTCCTACTTTCCTGCTATTGATAGCACGTTTAATTAAAACTGATCTCTCCGACATGTTGGAGCTCTGTGCTATATACATTTCCCATTGATCTGCCGTCCCATTTTTAGCTTTGATAAAAATGGGACCGTGGGTAAGGCATTTGCTTGCTAAGTAAAGGTTCTCTAGTTCAAACCCACTAGACACTCCACAGAAGAAGTATGAGACTGTGTAGCCAAAGATTTACAGCATCAAAATATTTACAATACAGGGGGTTTGGGGGTCACAACGAACCCATGACACTATTTAATGTAAAACTAGTTTCCTAAAAGCACCTCCAATATAGGGAAGTATTCATTGTTTTGTGCAGTGCTATGTCTTCTACAATATATCAACAGCCACTGGTACATAGATGCTCTTGAAATATTTGTTGAGCAAATGAAAAAAATAGACTCAGATAAGAAGTTACTTGTGTTCACAGAGGACCAACTTGCTTACAGAGCCTCTGGTATCAGCAAAATTATTTTATGTACTCATTTAAAGGGGAATGAAAGAAAGAAAATGCATTATTATAATTATTGTTATAATAACAAGGGGCAGGGTAGAGAAAGAAATACTACAAGGTAGTATTTAAGGTTTCCCAAGTTCACTAGATATGCTCATATTTTCTCTTTTGCCTAATGCATTATATGAGTGAGATGGGGTAGAAGATCACTGGCTATATACAAAGCTGGGGATTTCATAATAACAAAGGACTGAAGCAATAGATGAGAATGTTGGTGAGTGTTAAAAACATCAATTTTGGTTTTCTATTACAGCTAATAAGTGTTTGTGTGTTTGCCTGTGAATTTCTGCTATGGATATTTAAACAATTAATTGGATGATTAATTAAATCCATACATTTTATTTCTATTGAAGGAAATATTGGATCATATTTGCACCAGGTAAAAATCATGCTTGATAAAATAGACACCAAAAATATGAAAAATAATAGAATGAGACCTTGAACAATAAGGGCTTCTATGTCATCCAGAGATAGAATCTAAGCAGAAGCCAATTTCCCAAACTCAAAATCCTATCTGATTTAAGAGTGGATTTTTGTGCACAGTGTGCATATACTCTCGTTTGAATGGGGGCTGAGTTTAAGTGTATAACTTCCCACTGCGTTAATGGAGCTCTAAGTAGCAGTTCCTACAGAGCAAGGATTACAAGCTACTTTTATGTTGAGTACTTGTGCCATTTTTTTGAATCTTAGGTGCTTTGTGGGATAACAAGTTAGATGCATGTGTGAAGCTGTAGGATGCAGGAGACTTAAGATGAAAGAGAAAACGGGAAACACAGATGGATGGGTGGATTAGATGGCATTTGATGTTTAACAGTGCTCCTGTATTGAGTGAATGATATTAGTGTCTGAACAAGAGGACACATGTCCTTTTTTCATTTTTTTCAAGAATTGATTATGCGGAATCTGATGGTGTCTATCTAAGGCTTGGCTCAGAAGGACATCCAGAAACACACAAATTAGGATTTTTGTTGGCTTTCTTTGTAAATTTTGTTTAAAACTATGAGGTCAGCCATAGGGAATGAGTGGGGGGGGGGAACTTATGATATAAAATGACCCTAAAGATATATTTGGGATATTTTTGTTATCAACATATATTAGGAACCTAGTAGGTATTGCTTGCTTTTACCTTTAAAAATGTTCTCAATACTTTAATACTAGCCTTTCTTGATGAATTCAATACATAATCTATGCTCATTAGATATTTAAACAAATGGATAGATAGGCAAATATCTATTTTTGAATTAACTCTTTGAATACTGATTTTCTTTCCTATGGAGTATTAGTAGTAGTAGTAGTATTACTACCATTTACTTGTCTTACAAAAAGACCCCTTTGAGCATTATTTGGCATGATTCCATCTAGAGAATATTAGGTGTAAGTCTTCTCTAATTTTACAGAGATGAGTTCTGGTTTGTCTTAATGACATTTCATATAAAAATTACGGTGAAACCCATAAAATATGTGAAACAGATGTGTATTTAAAGGAGTTATGAGGGTTTGGTGTTTTCAGTGCTAAACTGCTCTTCATGTTGATCTCATTAGTCTCCTCAAAGAACAAAGACCAAGCAGACGCCCTAAATGTTTACTGCCTTGGGACCTCTATGAAGCAGTTGTATTTTATCCTATAGGATCATTGTCAGTTGGATGAACTAGATGATAGTGGATTTGGTTTGGGGTTTAGGTTTACACACTATCCTTCCAAATTCTAAGGTGGTTGAGATGCCAGGGATATTTACTTTATTAATGCTCCCTCAAAGGATACTGATGTGTTTTCAGGGATTAGAGCCACCAATCCAGATGTTAAACTCTTAGTAATTCAAGTTAAATTTAAATTACTCCCTTGTTGATAGCATTGAATTAATTACCCACCCTCAATTGATAATGGCTTTAAGAAAGAAGAACACTGTTTTATTTCTTCAGGATTGAGCAAGATGCAAATAAGAGAGAAATGGATCTTACTCTATTGAGTGTAGGAAATCCATTCTTGATGAATGATAAAACTATAAAGAACGATCTGAACAATCTATGTCTAAACCCCAGTCAATGGATGCCCTGTGGATCTGTAAAGAGTAAAACTGGATATAGTGCTGGCAGAAGAGCTCCCCTAAGTTCTGAGGCATTGTGACCACACTAACATACAAGCCGCCATGAAGGATCTGGTATGTTAGTGCTGTCACAGCCGCCATGCAGGACCACACTAACACACTAACATACAAGCCGCCAAGAAGGATCTTGATGATGCTAGAAGACTCGACAGCTATTCTGTTCCCCTGGAATTGCAGCCAAAAAGGTAAAGCAATAAAAAAAACAGAAGCAATGCCTGAGAAGGTTAGCAAACTTTGAATCTAATGACAAACACATCTGAAGCTTGTATTCATATTGGAGAGTGCTCTGAACACTCACCACCTCAGGAGAATGGATCCAACTTTGATCCCAAGGTAGATGTGTGGCACCAACAGAGTGTCTCGTTCCCCTCACAAAAGGGATAGGCTCAGTGACTTGCAAATGAGCTCAAATAAGCCAGTGGAACGCTCTGCAATTTTTACCAGATGCCCAACAGGCATCTGGTACTGGAACTGCTGCAGTTTCTGAAGTTAAGTATAGGTGTTGGTGCAGCCATGCTCAGCCATATTATAAATTTAGGACAAAGTTCTGTCTAGAAGCAATGAGAGAGAACTTCAAGAACCAGGAAAGAAGCATGCAAAGGTTCAAGTTTGATCTCTGTGTTGTCATGTTGGCAAAGGCTTTGTGCTTTACATTCAATGGACTTAAAATAAATCACCAAATCACGCATGTTAGTATAGATATTTTCCAGTAATCTAAGCAGAGTAATACAATGAGGAAGAAACTTACAATTATTAAATACAGTCATACAGAAGGGATCTTTTTAATTGCTAGAATTTACATATTGAGATTAAATAATCAATTTAAAGACTGATCAAGCATCAGATGGCCCTTTGGTCTTGGTAATATCTTTGAGAGTGAGAAGCTGAGGCACGTTCATAGGTAGCAGCAAGAGGTCAAAAAAGAAAGGAATTTTAAGAGCATGCCCTTTGGCTCTGCGACACCTGTCTGTTTTGACTGTCCGTGAAGGATGGTGGAAATACATGGACATTCACAGTACTCAGATGATCGGTCAGGCAATGCTGGCACTAATTGATTGATCTGGTCCCAGTCCCTTTGAGAGCAAAACCAGCTGATGTTCAATTAAAATGGCACTGTGTTCCTCACAAGTTATGATGCTTCATGCAAACAATGCTGGGTTGGCAGAAATGATTAATGATCTTGGCAGCCAGCACGTTCTGTGAAGTAAGAACCAAAGCTATAGCTTTAAATAGCTTGCTAGAAAAATGCAATGGGACAGAAGGGAATTGCAATGGTCTCCCTAAACTGTTCTGTTGATGTTTCTGAGCAAATATAGCTCCAGGAGTTGTTTTCGTTTCATCAAAATCATGATACTCTTGAGTGTTGGCAAGGAAATATCAGGTAATGAGAATGCAGTGAACATGCCTTTCATCAGCTGAAAATCTTTAATTGTAATTGCAGCATGTAATGGTGTAATTAGTTGTCTAAGTGACAGGATAGGCTCAAATTTCTCCTAGCATTTTGCAAAAAAAAAAATACATTAAGTTTTCAGAATCCTTTCTTCAAATGAGATGATGGATTGGAAAAGATGGAAAGGGTACACATTTTTAACCCCAATAAATAAGGAGGCCTACAAATGGGAATGATAAGTGGATTTATGCATTTAACAAGAGTGGATTATACTGTTACTCAGATACCTGTTTGTTCTCGAGAAACTGCACACAGAGATCAATACTCAGCCCCATGTTTTAAAGAGCTTAAAACACTTTACATATATTTTCTTCTTGAATCACAGACATAGTTTAGCAATGCAGGTTTTCTTATTATTATTTCACCATAACTCATATGTTTCAGAGCCACACAAGCAATACACTGCATGGTTGTATTGTCATGTATACCTGGGACAAACGACAATGTGAATTGTCGAATTGTGACAAATCCATTCTCTTCAAACTGCCTTCAATTCATCACATCTATTGACTGATAGTTTTAAATTTATGGATATTTAAGGATTATGTAGAAACTTGTAATGATACAGGGTGTCCATTGTCCTGAAGAATTGGATGGATGAGTTAGGGTTGAAGTTAAGAACTTTGCAAGTTAAACTCTTTCCCTAGGGAATTTGAAAGCACGGCCCAGAATCTCCTATGAAGAACCTCACCTGACATTGCTCTTGAGATTTTTCTTTTCTTTTTTTAATCTAAAACCTAAGTTTTATTCATATTTTTAGTATCTTTTCAAGAGTTCATTTTTTAACTATTTTTTTATATTTTCCCAATAATTTTATTGGGGTCTCTTACAGTTCCTATAACATTCAATACATCATTTGTATCAAGCATATTTGTACACATGTTGCCATCTTCATTTCCAAATATTTTCTACTTGAGCCCTTGGTATAGCTGTTCTTTCCCCCTCCTTTTTTTTTAATCATTCCACTGAGGGCCCACACAACCCCCATCACCATCAACTCATGTCAATTGTATGTATACCACATCTGCACACCTGTTGCCATCATCACCCCCGAAACATCCTCCACTTAGGCCCCTAGGACCAGCTCCCCATATTTCCTTTTCATCCTTCCTCCACCATGAACCCTTAATAATTTACACACTGTTATTACTTTTTCATATCACACTCAGTCCAATGTGTTAACCCACTTCCCCGCTGTCCGTCCTCCAGAGAGATCATATGTAAATCCCTATAATTGGTTACCCCTTTTCACTCCACCCTGCCTCCAGCCTCCTGGTATCACCACACTCACCACTGGTCCCAAAACAATCACCTGTCCTTACTTCTCCAGGCTTCCAACTCCAGTGTACATGCCCTGGTCTAGGCGGGTTTGCAAGGTAGAACTGGGATCATGATAGTGGGTGGGAGGGAGCATTGGAGAACTAGAGGAAAGTTGAATATCTCATTGTTGCCACACTGCAACCTGACAGGCTCCTTTTGAATCATATTTTAAAGATAAAGTACAACATAAAAAAATACACCTACATAGAGTCATACTTTAGATTTGACAGAGATTTTACACATACACAATATGGGCTCTCAATCAGTAAATTCTCAAACGTAATGTTCAACTCCAGGATTGTTAAAGAAACAGCTTTTTTGGGTATATTCAGAGCAGTGGCAATGGCTCGAGAATGAATGGCTTGAGTCCAAGAATATATTTTTTATTGCACAGGAGACAAATTGTGTTTTTTGCAACGGTGGCTGATGGACACAGCAACTCATCTCCCTTCTGTGTGCTTGCCTTATCATCTCCATTCTCCCTTTTAGCCTATTAGAACTAACACAGAACTCTAACAAAATATGTTTTCTACATTAAAGGTCTTGAAAAAGGCCTACGGCCTTTGCCTAGCATCGTAATACCACTGGAGCATAGCCAAATCAAAAGTGATATAAATTTTTGTTCTTACATAGTAGTTCCTTTTTGTAAATTCCCCACAACTACTATTTGGAATTTAAAACACAAAATAAATCCAGAAAACAGATGGCTTCGCTGACAACTTATTTTTGCCTTCATTGTATCCATCCCCTGCTGAAAAATTGTGTCAGGGAGGTTCATATCCATTTTAATATCCTGTAACTTAACATGTGTATCAAGTCTACTACTGCTTAGCAAAATCACGGAATTCATTAATAGTAACAGTAAATTTTTTTGATAAGAGGAATCACCCCCTAAAAATGGTCCCTCAAAGGTCCTCAAATAAATGAAAGCATTTCACTACATTCACAGAATAAAATGAGTATTATAGATAATTGTACTTATTCATATAGCATAAATGTTTAGGTCATCTGATTAGAGTAAGGCGTCATTTCTATTTCCACCTCTTCTCTCACCACAGCATGGATTCAATGGTATATCCTAGCAACCCTGTAGGAAAGGGTAGAATTGTCCCTGTGATGTTTCAATAATGTGACTCTTTATGGGAATAGAAACCATTTGTCCTACCTATTCCCCTAGTTATCTGAATTTGCCTTGTGCAGATTGATAGGAGGTCTAGAGTAGGGAGAGCAGATCAGTCCCTAAAAGAAGAAGGTGGAGGTAAGAATCATCAAGGTATTTTGTGTCCAGACATCTCTGTGAGTTGATTTAATCCAGTGGAAATCAGATAGGCCCTCTGCTCCCTATGATCTAGTTAGATCTTTGCCCTATACTCGGGTTGCTTTTTCCATCAGAAATACTGTTGTCAAGTGATTTTGTATGAATAGCATGTTAGTTGTTTAAATGACCCTTGTCTCCAAAACTTAGGTGTGGAAGTCATAAAAATAATGATTTCTTTAAGAAAATCTGAATTTCAATTGAGACACAGCTACTGTGGGTCATGAGACCTTGAGTATCTATTACGTAATCCCAATGAGCTCTAGGCTTCTCACCTACAAGATAGGATCATAGCTCTGACTCTGTGGATTGATAAAAGTTTCTGATCAAATTCCTATCTTTAATTTGATTTTTTTCATAAATTAACTATCGGGTTCTTTTAGACATTTTTTTCTATTTGCATGCACATATATTTTTTTTAACTTTTAGCATCAGTATTCAAGTTTGAGAATCAAGGTTGCAATATATTCTAGGAGGTGGGGGACATTCAAGGAGTTCTACAAAGCCCATAAACTTTATAACCAGATCTGCTGGCCGTTGGCCTTTCGGCCCCCATGCCACCCACCTTGCTTGACTCTTGACAGATATTGTTCTTCCTTTTATTTTATTTCCATTCTTCTTTCCATTTATTTGGTAATTGTATTCTCTACACCTAATATTCAAAATTGAGACCAGCTATTTTTATTGATAAGACTTCAGTTTTCTGCTTCACAGTGTAATTGCGTTAGAGTTCATTCGAGGACACAATGTGGCCTAGTGGTGATGGATGGGCCACTAAGTGAAAGAGCAGCACATTGAAGCTACCTTCTGCTCAGAGGGAGACCCAGGAGAATCTTTGCTACTATAACGAGCTACCGTCTTAGGAACCCACAGCAGCAGTTCTATCTCGTAATATAGAGTCACTATGAAACAGCATCCACTCAATGGTCAAGAGTTTTGTTTGTTTGTTTGTTGTTTTTTGGGGCATCATTGTCCTCTGGTGGTGAGAGGAGACCCAGCCTTTGCTCCTGTGGAGTTGGAATTGAATCTCCATCCCAGTGGGCCGCAGTCCCACACACAACCACTACGCCACCAGGGCTCAACCAGTAAAGAGTTTTTTGATGCTGTTGTTGCTTTTTTTTTTTTTAGGGGTTTTTTTTTTTTGGTGTTTTCATTTAAATTAAACATAGTCTATATGGCTATAGTCTTATCTCCTTCTATATTGTAGTGGGGACTTTCAGTCCTGGTGCTTTGAATCGCAGAGGAACGTGGAGCCTGTGCATGTGCCAAGATGCTGTTAACCAAACATTAGCACTTTGACCTCCCCCAAGGCTCTGGAGGAGAAGGCCCTACTAATTGGCACCTCTCGGGCTGCCTTGTCTTAAGTTGACAGCTAAATAAAACATTTTGGGACAGTACTCTTTTGTCACATTGAGTCAAAAATTGAACTCCAAACAACAAAATGTAAGGATTCCTGGTAGTGCTAGACTGGATCCCTGGAGGCATCGTGATTTCATGTGGGGCCAACCTCAAGGTGAGCAGTTGGAACTCACCGCTCCAACCACCAACATCTCCACTGGAGACAAGCTGGGCTTTCTAGAGTTACAGGAACTGCAATTCAAAGGGACCGTTCTATCCTGTCCCCTTGGGCCATTGGATGCTAGTGAGCTTGGTAGTTTGAGAAAAGACCTGAGTTAAGCACGGCCCTTCTAACCACAAGGACAGCAGTTGGAAATGCATTGCGTGTGTGTGTGTGTGTGTGTGTGTGTGTGTGTGGTGCTTGTTAGTGTAAAGGGGCCCTGGTGGCATAGTGGGTTATGTATTCAATTCGTAACTGCAAGATCACCAGGTCAAATTCACCAGCAGCTCTCAAGAGCAAAGTTTCTGCTTATTAATTATGTCTAGCCTCATAAACACAAAAGGGTAGCTCGACTCTGTTTTACTCCACCCTATCCTGCAGAGTCACTTGGAATCAGAATGAACTGTGACCTTGGTTGTATGTTGTGTTTGTTTTTGTGGTGCCTGTTGATTGGTCAAAGGTTCAAATTCATCAGTCAATCTATGGTGAAAATGACCAGGAGATCTGCTCCATAAATATTTTGGCCAAGGAAACACCACGGACCACATCTATTCTCTCCGACGGGACCACTATAAGTTAGAATACACTTGAAAGCACATGGCAACAATGGGGGACATTTGCAAAAAATATGAAGTCTGATTTGGCTTCATTGTTTCTGCTGGGATTTCCCCTCCGGTGATTGTTTGCATTGTTGTCTTATATACTTTTGAAAATTTTCACTGAGCGTTAGTAATCTTAGATCGTTGTATTTAGAAACTCTTTGAAATCTGGCTTGAACCTGTGTTTCTAAGTTTTTTATATTATTATTATTACTTCTGCCCCCCTCTTCTGGGGACATTACCTATCTGAGAATATTTTATTTATTTTTCCATAGAAGTAGTATGGATAGGGAACCCAGGTCAAAGTGGTCCCCTTCCATAAAGGACTTCTAAATGTAATTAATTTCTCCTAAAAAAGAGAGGGAAAAATGAAAATGATGATTTTTGAAGCGTTTGGCTTGACATTGGTCAAGTGTGACCCTATGGGTTAACAGCAGTTCGGACATACCAGCTATTTTCTGGAAATGTCAGCGCCTTTGGAATCCTAGAGAGCGTCTCTACTCGATACTGTACGTAAGTCATGAATTGGAATTTACTCACTGCGAAGTTTTGTTTTGGTTTGTTTCTTCATTATAAAGTAAAGAATTGCAGCCCCAACTAACTGGTGATATAGTTAGCGAAAAAATAAAGAAAGGAAAGGAAGGAATGAAGGGAGAAAGAAGGGAAAAAGGAGAGAAAGAAAATTAAAGAAGAAAACAATTTAAAACTGATTGTGCTAGTGATTGTACAACACATGAGATGATTGAACTATGGAATGGTTTGCATGTATTAGGTCCTAATAAATTGTTTATAGGGGGGACACACAAGAAAGTATAAGAGATGGAAAAAGGAAACAAAAGGAGGTGCAATGCAATATGATATTTGGTTAATATATATTGAACTCTATTAGCTTCAAGTTGCAGGAAAATTGCTTGAATGTATTAGTAATGTGAATTTTACCACTTTTTCTCCAAGATACAAACTTAAAATGTAAAGTCATCCTTAGTACATAAAATTGTATACTTTTTTGTATTTATATGATATATGTGTGTGTTTGTGTCAAACAAATGGCTCAACCCCTCAACCAAGCTGTAGATGAGAAGTAGAAAAGCTGAATTCCCTGTGGGAGGTACTGGCTAAGGCAGTGATCAGGTAAGCAAAGTTTGGCCAACACAAATGAAGACCAGTAGCCCCCAAACTGCCTGACAACTAGAAGTAATATTGCAGGGTGTGGCAGTCATGTGCTTATGTTAATTTTATAATTGAAATGTAGGGGGTGGAGTCTGGCCTGTTAATCAGGAGAAAGCCATTGAGTAGCTGATGAGGCCTTTGTGTGGGCATGGCTTTCACCTGAGACTCCAGGGAAATCTCGCGATATTTCCCTCGTGAAGCTGAGAAGCTATCTTCCCCAGTTGTTGGAAGTTAGTTTGAGAGATGACTAACCACAGGCAACACAGAATGGCGGCGTCTGGGAGGCTGGAGTAGCTGGTGGAGAGACCACACGGCTTAGCCCTGATGAAGACAGACCTCTGAACCTGGAGCGGCATGCTGTTGATGGACCTGAGCCCTGGAAGCGAGGAACCATGGGGAGAGGCCAGAATTCTGCACCCACTGACCTGTGGCTTCCTGAGTCAGAAGCAGACTTTATAGACTGATTTTGGGCATATAGGTTATTATTGGACTTATGACTTTGCACTGGACTGGATTGGGATGCCTTCTGAGGGTCACATTTCTTTTGTATATAAACCCTTTCCTTATACCTATATGCGTGTCTCTGAAATTTGTTCCTCTAGTCTACCCGGACTAACACATAGGGGGGGTTGTTTTTCTGACAAACCAAGCAGAGAAAGCCTCCTGATAACCTTTGAATTTCCCAAGAGTCAATCTAAAAGCAAGGGAATCAGATGGGAGTTTGAGAGGAAATAAAATTAGACTCAAGTGCTCTTCAGATCTGCAAATACCAAAATGGTAACCACATAGCCAGAGATCAAGTATTAATATATTTTTTAGTATATTTCATTCATTCTGTCCCTTTGTCTATATGGGCAGAATATACGGGTAATTCCCTTCCTGCAGATACCTACTACATTTCCCAGATTCCTCTGAAACCCAGCACTGGTACTGAGATTCATATTTCACTTTGGAGTCAGATCCTATGTGCACCATATGTATAAATTTAGAGATGACCAAAATGGCAATTGTAACTATGGTTTAAATTCAATAGCACTACTTTAATTTGACCACACAGGTACTAAAAGAAAGCGTTACGTGATTACTTATATAATCACAGCATGTGTTTCATCTATTGTTATATGCTCTAAGATGGGCTGAAGCAGTAACTTCTTAACACCAGAAAGAGAATGAGGCTTGTAACTGGCTCTGCCAGCGATGAGCTAACATAGCATATTCTATTATTGAGAGCCTAGAATAATGTATCCCGCATTTGGAACTAATGGCTCACAACAGTAGATATTTAGTATAATAGCCAACTAAATAATGTAAATTATTTGTCATAATTTCTCAATGCTATATTATATGCTTCATATAAACATTTATATGTAAAGAATGTATACATATGTTACAGCTAAATAAAATACAATATAGCATGATATTAAATATTTATTATATAATTATATAGTAACATTTATAAACATAAACATAAATGTATGAATTAATATTTACATATTTAAATTGGTAATGAATATAATTCATTTAACATGACATAGTTATAATTCTACTATTTTCATGCCTACTTTATGCATGAGAGGCTCCCTGTTGGTACAATGGCTAAGTGTGCAGCTGCTAACAGAAAAACTGATGATTAAAATGTACTCCATGACTGCAGATAAAAACTGGGCAGTATGATTCTACAAAAACTACAGCCTAGGAAATGCTTCTAGGCTGACTCTGTCCCATGGGGTTGCTATAAATTGAAATATTCTTGACAGAATCTAACAACAGTAAACATGTTTATTACAGACTATTCTTGGGCATATTATTTGTAAGCATAAATACATTTATTTTATGTAGCTATCCAAATACCCACCACTGCTCTGTCACTTTTTCATGCTGTGGTGATGGCTGTGTTTTCTGATTCTGGTATTTTTAGGTATTAGAATTTCATTTACCAACAGGCTCGCCTATATTTGAGAAAAATCAGTAAAATTTCCAGATTAATATTGATTAGGGATGATCTGAGGATATAATTTTTTAAAAGGCAGTGAAAACTTTGGATTTGCAACAGAACATGGTGCACTCTAGGACAAGAAGCTGAATTCCTCGTGTTGAAAAGCCATCAGAAGCAGACTGAGGAAGTGCTGCCTCTTCATCATGAAGCAAATCTTGCAGAGGCCAGACTTCCAATGGCAGAGCTAGAAGCAACATCAAACACCTTAATAATCAAGACATGGAATACACAATATACAGTCTTGGAAATTGGAAATGGAAGAAGTGAAATGAGAAGCAAAATGATCAATTGAGCTGAATGGACCAGACACAGATTGGCACTTGGAACTGGCCAGTCGTCTGGTCTATAATGCCAAAAATGTCAAATATGAGGAATGATGTTGCACTCATTGACTAAAAGAACATTTCAAGATCTATCCTGAAGTGCGATGTTGCCAGTGAGCAGATACTATCTATACACTTACGATGAGAACAGGATAATATAACTAGCACTTAAAATTAAAATTTACATGCCAATGGCTAATATTTAGGATGAAGAAATTGATATTTTTTACCAATCCCTGGCTGCTGAAATTGAGCAAGTCTGAAATCAAATCGCGCTGATAAATACTGGTTGATGGAAGGATAAATGCTGGAAACAGAAGAATCAGTAGTTGGAAATCAGCCTTGATGACAGAGGCAAAACTGAAGATTCTATAATAAAATTGTACAAGACCAAGGGTTTCTTCAATGGTGATGCAGTACTTATGGCAACATAAATACCACATTGCATGTGAACTTGGCCAGTTGGAATCAAATTGTCTATATTTGTGGAAAGAAAATATAGACATGGTTAAAATCACCAATCATGACATGATAGTAGTGGAATTCAAAAGAAAATTCACATGTAAACTAAAATATCTTAGACGTCAAAGGGATGTACTTGTGTAAATTCCACTTAAATTTAGAAACTATAACAAGAATAAACTTGATGTCCTGGAAACTAGTTACCAGGGACAGATGAATTGCAGGGAGCTATCAAGGACATTACACAGAAAGAAACTGAAAGATAACTAAAAAGGTGAAAGAAAGAAAGAGGGCTAAAATGAATGTCAAGAGACTCTGAAATTTGCCTTTCAACAGGATAGAACTAAAGTAATTTGAAAAAAAGACGAAGTAAAAGTTAAGAATGTTCCCAAGGATCACTTGAGAAGACAAAGCAAAATATTATAATAAAATGTGCTGAAACATACAGTTAGAAAGCCAGAAGGGAAAACCACCCTCAGCATTTTTGAAGAATTGAAAGAAAACTTTCACACCTCAATTTGAAATATAGACAAACCTGCTAGGCAAAATAGATTAACAATGTAAGAAGCATCAGAAGACTGGGGAAATAGTGAAAGTGACAGAACCAAAAACAAACATTTCAGAAGGCAGCACATGAACAAGAGTCTGATGTATCAAAGGAATATTTTCAGAGCTCATTGAAAGTGTTGTGAGGTGGGGAAGGCAGGCTATAAAATGTGATTTCTTTGAGAGTGAATTTAAGTAAATTGTCCATTCCTTATTTTAGTTCCTTGACAGTGAAGGATTGCTGCATTTGAGGAGCTCAGGTTTTGTTTTGTTTTTACATTTCTAGCCATACCTTTGTCTAATCAGTGTTCCTGACTTTTCCATAGTAAAATGTACTATGATCAGTTTGTAGTTAGTATTTACTTACTTGCCTTAGTCAAAAAAATTACATATATTTTCAAACACACACACACATACACACACCTATATTCTGATTTCACTTACAATCAACAACCTCAAGTGCCCATCTGAAATGGACTAGCTATTTTTACCAGACTTATGCTTGCTTCCATATGTAGATACTACAATGAATGACATGGGAAAATGATCTTGCAGGTAATGTGTCTTATAACCTCATATCCTCAAGAAGCAATCCAAATACATGTGTTAAACTAATTTATTTACAGATACCGAGACTGTTGATAAAAATCCATGTCCTGGAAATGATCAGCATTTCAATCATTGATACCCTAACAGGACACATTTCCCTAAAGAGATTTGGTTTGGATGGACTATTAATTAATAATACATGATATCCCAAGTGATAAAAAGAAATTAGACTTCTCTTCCTGCTCTTTTATGAAAATCCTAAAAACTGCTTCTATTTTCAATGGAAACTTACTTAAATGGTGTTTTTAATAACCATTATACATAGACTTTTTATTTTTGCTTTGATGTAGCTGGGATATTACAGACCCCACTTAGGCCATGATGAAAGGAAGGTTTAGAGTTACAAAAGTGAAATCTTACAAGGCCACTGTCTTAGATCAAAGACATTGGCTGCAAATAATGGACTGGGTTCCTATAATTCATTCTTATGAAAAGATACACTTTTATCCAACTCCAGGCTATGTTACAAGACACCATTTCAGTTTCATGTAACTAGGAGGTAATAACACTAAAAGATTTTTAAAAATCACTTTATTGTCCCCTAATCTGAAAAGGTTCAGAGTCAGAATTTATAGACCAACTAACAGTGTGACACATACAATTACATGAAGTGCAGCATCACTCCTTATAAAATAATAATCCTTATAAAATGCTTTTTGCCTGGAGGAAATGTTATTTTAATGGAGGCTATATGTAAATATCGTTTGTACATATATGTCTGAGTGTTTGTTTGCACATATACAAATTCACCTACATGCAGTAAGATTACAGAGAAACACAGCATCCATAATAGCACAATATTTAATTAGCAATCACTTACCTGTTCTAAGCAATATTAAGAACACAGTAATTAGCAAAAACAATAAGCATTCTGAATCAGTTGCACAGAATCATTGTGTTACGAGGCTATCACCCACCAAAAAATTCTCTATCTATCCATGTCTGAGTTGGCGTAATGTGATTCTGAGACTGGCGAAAAGTAAGCACAACTGTTAAGGCACGGCACAGTCAGTGGAGATAAGATGGCACAACAATAACTGACTTACTACCTTTCCCAGAAGATGAAGGCATGCCTGCATTAAGGATTAAAATGAGATCAGCAACGATTATAAACACCCTCAATTATTACATGAAATCAGTTTTAAAAGACAGATAGGTGTATGTGATATTGAAAATTGACCCCTCCTGCTACATACATGTGTGTGTCTCTATCTCTGTAGGTATATGCATAGCCACACATATCGCTTTTATTTTAATCTGAAGTATGCATGCCTAGTGTACTGAAAAGCTTTCTCTGCCCTTTTTTTTTAATGGGGCTATATCTCATTTATTTTGAACCTCTCAGTGACTAATTTCATCTTCCCTTTACAGCTGGGTCGTATAAATAAAACTGAGAAAACAGACTAGAGTTGAGTACCATATCTGGCTCCTAGCACACATTCAACACATGACCACCATGTCAAGCATGAACAGTATTACACCCCATATGGGGAGCAGCCAGCCTGTGACATCATAGACTTGGGGAAAATGTTTTAACTCACTGAGTGAATAAGACATTTAACTCACCAGCAATGATATGTCACATGAGTAAAACAGAGAGAGAAATGGAAGGAAACAGGGAAATCTGGAGCGAGGACAGGAAAGGGGCAGAGATGAAGAAGCAGAGAAGACGCAATGCCTACCTACCAGAGAGCCATTGGAATGAGCATGGCTCATCACAGGCGTGCTCTGTAGGGGTTTTGAGACTACAAGTCTTCAAGAGGACGGACAACCTAATTTTTTGCCCGCACAGCAACCGGGTCCATTTGAAATGCTATTCTCACTGTTAGCAGGGCAATGTTTAACCCATGATGCCACCACACCTTATAATGAAAACAGGGACACATTATATCTAGTTTCAAATGCTTCAGTTGCTAGCAAAAAACAAACAAAAAATGAATGAAATTTACATGTTGCTATGGATTTGGTTCTTTTTCTTCTCCTTCTAGTTTTATGGCAGAAATTATTTTTCTTCTAACAGTACACTATGATATTGAAAAAATATATGGAGCATGTGCTGACCTAGGATGACAAAGCTCACCACACTGGAACAAAGCAATGGGCCGTCATCCTCCCATTATGGCGGCTGATGCAGGATGCTCTAGGAAGGCAAATCCACAAACCCTCCATAAAGCAGGTAATTGGGCTGCACAACCCACTCTGATGGGGCTTCTCTCCCAGAGCTACAGAAAGCATGGGACCTGATTGCCCTCATGTATTTGAACCAGGCAACTGGAAACAATTTGACTTTTCAGCTTAATTTCCTTTTGAACTTGGACAGAATTATTTGCTCCCAGAAGGTTTTACAGAAGGTGCTGTCTTTTTTGTAAGATAATAATGATTCTTCTATGCATTCCAGGTTCCTCTGTCTTTTCATATAATAAGAGTGATGAGGTGGGTGGGAAGATGGCAATGTATAGTGGAGAATGGGGCACGAACCTACCCAAGGAGAGTGTATTGTTTATATCTCCACTGGAAAAGAGGAACCAAACGTAAATCCAGTGTTCCAGAATGTGAATGTAGCATGACGGGGAGCCTGTGGAGGGATCTGATGGCCCAGTCCCAATCCTAACTGTGTGGATAGGCACCCCACCCTCCCAAGGGAGTTTGCTTTGGAGGTCATCATGGGGACTGCAGCTCACAGAGAGGGACATGCCTGACCAGAGCACAGGAGAGCAAATGAAGGGGGAGGTAGGGAGAGTGGAGTATGACCTGGCCTACTGAGCCTTCAGGACAATATCCCCACTCAGAACAGCCATTACACAGAGAGGACCATATGGCCAGCCCCACTATGAAACTCTGTGTCCCTTGCAGACCCAAGACCCTACGGGTACAACACTGGAGAATCAAGGTTGGAAGTACACCTAGTCTGACTACACCACAATAAGACAAGGGTGTGCAGCAGAGAAGCAGGAGGGACAGAGCATGGGATTCCCAAGGGAGTGCCAAGGATATACTATGGGACCAGGTTGTGACACCCCATCAAATTCAATCATGGGATATTCCCGGAGGTCAGCGAACAGACCGTGAACTATTTACAGGTTTTTCTTTTGTTATTATTTTTATTTATTTATATATTTTTCTGGATGTTGTTTTCTTTTGTTGTCATTGTTTTGCTTTCTTTTGTTGCTTCATCTTGTAATGTCTTGTCTTTCTGTACATATCTCTGTAAGTCTATCTAGATAAGATAGGCTGGTTCACAGTCTGGAGGAGAAAACAATGGGATTGATGATCCTGGGGAGACATGGGAGATAGTAAGGTGGAGGAAAGGAGGTGGTGTTGTCCATCCCAGGGATAAGGGAAAAACAAATGATCCAAAATCTATGGCAAGGTAGGAGTAACAGGCCTGATATGGATTGATCAAGAGTAATGTAGCAGAGAAATTACCAAGCTCAAATGAAGGATGTGCATGATAATGGGATAAGAAGAAAGGTAAAGGAAATAGAGGAAGGAACTTGGAGGCAAAGGGCATCCACAGAGGTCCAAAATCAGGTATAAACTTGAATCAATATATTTATATGTGATAGGGAAACAGATCTATGTGCATATACTTATAGGGTTAACATTAAGGCACCAGATGGACATTGGACCTCAACTCAAGTAGTTCTTCAATGCAAGAACACTTTGTTCTATTAAATTGGCATTCTTTGTTGTTCACCTTCCCAAAACAATCACTGAGCACTGATGTGTGCATAAGCAAAAGTGGATAAGAAAGCTGATGGTGCCCAGCTATCAAAGATATGGCATCTGGGGGTCTTAAAGGCTTGAAAGTAAACAAGGGGCCATCTAGCTCAGAAGCAACAAAGCCCACATGGAAGAAGCACACCAGCCTATGTGATGAGGGATCAATGGAATCGGTTAACTGTCATCAAAGAACAAAAATCATTGTGTGCCAACCTTCCCGATATTATCGCTGAAGACAAAGTTGTACATAAGCAAATGTGGTAAAGTAATCTGATGGTGCCCGGCTATCAAAATATATAGTGGGTAGGGTCTTAAAGGGTTGAAGGTAAACAAGCGGCCATCTAGCTCAGAAGCAGCAAAGTCCACATGGAAGAAGCACACCAGCCTGTGTGAGCAGGAGATACTGAAGGGAACAGGCATCAGGCATCAAAGAACTAAAAAGTATATCAAGATAAATTAGGGGAAGTACAGATAGGGTTCCCAAAGTCTATCTTCAGGGAAAGCACTGTCCCCTAACAGAAGGATTGCAGGGAGGAGACAAGCCAGTCAAGGTACAGTGTAGCAATGATGAAGCATGCAACTTCCCTCTAGTTCCTAAATGCCTCCTCCTTTCCACTATCATGAACTGAATTCTATCTTACAAATGCAGTTAGAACAGAGGATGTACACCAGTACAAATAGCAACTGAGAACCTAGGGAATCCAGGACAGATGATCTCTTTAGGACCAGTGGTGAGAGGGGCAGTACCGAGATGGAAGGAAAATTGAGGAGAAAGGGGGACCTGATTGAAAGATTCTGCATATAATCTCCTCTCTGTAGTACAGACAACAGGGAAGTGGGTGAATGGAGACGTTGGACAGTATAAAATATGACAAAATAATAATAATTTATAAATTATCAAGGGCCTATAAGGAAGAGGGAGTGGGAAAGGGAGGGCTTAAACAGGAAGAAAAAAAATTGAGAATATTGATGGCAACAAATGTCCAAATGTGCTTTGCATATAATGGATGTATGTACAGATTGTGATTAGAGTTGTAACCCCCCAATAAAATGATTTTTTTAAGTGGCTCCAGCATTATTTCACAGAGGAAATGAGTATGAAAGGGTTCTCATCATTGAGACATCTAAGGTTAGAGGCTGTGCCAGATTTACTAGGAAGCCTAAAGCTTGAAATGAAAACCCTTCATCATCAAATTTTTCTGGAGGAAACATAAGGGACAGTCTTATGAGGTTACTTTCTAAGGTCAAAGCTTAAATATGCCTTCTTTCTGTATTCCCTCCCTCACACCTTAATCTTGATGCATGTCTGTTTAATATGACAGTCACTTTAGCTTCAGTACTTGAATTGTAATGAAACCAACTCCTTTTTCTTTCTGCCAAACTTGACTGAATATTACCACTCACTCCCTTCCAAAATAACTCTTTTTTTAGTGTTCTTTCCAGAGCATCTTGTGCAATTAATGACATGTAGTTAGAGTCTGACAATTGTTTGTCCGGTAATTCCATCTCTAAGAAGCTTGCACATCATGTTCCTTAAGTCCCAGGCTGGACCTGAATTTTATTTTTATTGGCAGAAAAGGATAGATGCAATGGACACTGTGATCACTTTACTCTTGGAAGACTTAAAATGTTACCATACAAGAGTTCTTTTTCTTTACTTAAAAGTAATGAGACTTCTTCCCTCCCACTCTCAGAACCATTGCTATCAGACATGATCGAAGGTTTAGTGTGCGGTAGTCCTTGCACGTCACAAGAATCCTCTCATGCTGTTCTCAAATCCATCTTAGGTGCTTACCATGACTAATTTTATTTTGTAAAAGCAAAAGGAAGGTCAGGAGTTCCAGGTAATAAGAGCTGGAATCTGGATCTAAACCAGCAGGCTGAGTGTGAGTTTAGAAAACAGTCACATTGCAGAGAGGTAGAACTTTCACTGCCTGCATTTTCTATTTGTGTGCATGTGATTGTCATCACTTCTAAGAGCTGTTGGAAATATAAGAAGGACACTGAAAGAAACGGTCTGAAGAGGGATGCTTGCTAACATGTTCCTTGGATCGATACATTTTGGTTTCACTGATGTTTGATGTGAAACTCATTCATTACAAGTTAGGAGCAATTTTGTTTCATGCTCATATTTGTTACTCTAATTAATCTTACCATAGTCATTTCTGTACGTTGTGAGCATACAGATAGTTAAAAGTATCAATCGCATCACAGGACTTATATCCAAGAACATTTGCTTTATACCTCCGTATAAACTTCTCGCAGTGAGAGAAAATTTCAGCCGAGTTATCAGCTTCACCATTTTCCAGGTAAATCCCCCCCCCGCCCCCCGGTGGAAATCAAGAGATAGAGGTTCTTAGACCGATGGACAATAAATAAAACCCTTTTGAAAATACCATGGTCCAGGGCAAACCTCAAACCCATTATATCAGAGCCCAGTAACCAAACCAAAGCACATCAAGCAAACTCTCTGTCATTGAGTCAATGTTGATTCATTATGCCCCCTCCCTTTGCGTTTCTGAGACTGGAACGGTGGACTGGAATAGAAAGTCCAGTCTTTCTGCTGAGGGGCTGCTACTGCTTTCAAACTGCTCACCATGAGGATCACAGCCTAGTGTGTAATCACTCCACCTCCAAAGCTCCTACACCAGAAAAGAAGTTCCAGCCCTGGCAGAGGCTTCACAGAACAAAGACCTGGTGATCTACTTCCATTAAACACATAGTCTAGGACATTTTATGATACAGTTTTCCCCTCTTCCATCGGGTATCTGTGTGTTGAAAATACATTCCCTGGTATTTAACAGTTACAACAACAACAAAGACAGAGTACTGAAATTTATTCTGAGGTGTGGAGCCAATGTTTCAAGTCAATGCTGAAAATTAAAAAGTGAATAAAACATCGCTATCATTGTTTTCTATTTGGCTGCATAAACTAGCATGCAATTATGTCAGCTTTAGCCATCAATGAAAAATGAAAACAAACAAGCAAAACACCCCCAGCAAAAGTGACACTGCATGTAAAAATCATTATTATTGATCATTGTCACTTTTATCTCTAAAGGGTGATTGAATCTTATCACAAAGAAACAAATATTTAGTACTTGTACCCAGATCCACTGAAATCACAATTTACACAATACATTATCAGCAGAAGTTATAACCATTTTCCTTTTTTTTTGAGAAGAAGGCTGCTTGAAATAGATTTTCAAGCTGCAAAAGCAATCCTATAATTCTATTTATAAATCCAAGTGTTTATGATTATTATCCATATTACTTTACTCATGGTTGCAAATGGCTTCTGTTTAGAGAAGGCATTGATAAAAAATTGTACTCAATACATCCAAGGGGGAGGGTGGATTCTAAATGGAAATTGGGTAGTTCTATGCATTAATGCATCTTTGACTCTACTTATCAAATCACATTAGAAGATCTGACATAATAAAAAAAAATGTAAGCCAAGTGCTTTTTTCTCTCTCTTCTAACCATTTCTTTTCACATTTATTGAGATGGACATTAGTCTTTCATTTAAGTATGGAGCTAATTTCCTGATTACTATGTACATTGTAAACAATTTTCACATTTAAAAAAATCATCATAATTCATAGCTAGTAAATGAGGGAATGTTAGTGTTTAATCATAGCTGCAGCTGAACTCAAGGCCATACACATATTG
Organism: Nesogale talazaci; assembly: GCA_004026705.1. NCBI lineage: Eukaryota > Metazoa > Chordata > Mammalia > Afrosoricida > Tenrecidae > Nesogale > Nesogale talazaci. The sequence continues at coordinate 117,253 of PVJH01003514.1, forward strand.
AATTTGAGTAGGAGAGAGAGAAAGCCATGGGAAGGTAGGAAGTAGATGTGTGACATGATTTGATTTACATTTTGAAAGGTTTGCCTTGGGTCTCTAGAGAAAAGCTTACAGGGAGGCCAGGGCACAAAAGGGGACCAGACTAAAAGGTTATTTCTCTATCTGATTATGAGGTGACAGGGGCTGACTAGGTGGCGTGATAGAGAAAGTGAGATAGGTAGGGTCTAAAGGACAATATTTCACAAGGACTACCTGTGAATTTCAAGGGGGGATTGTATATTAGTATGTTTTCATAAAATGATGATTACCCACGATAAGCATTTTCACTATGTCTTTCAGTCTATAATATCTTGATTATAGCAATTCTGATCACTTTACTAGAGTCCCAAAGAAATTAAAAATTTTTTTGACTTGAAGATTCCCTAGTGCTTTACCTTGCAGCTTTTGACACAGACAAAAATTGCACACCAGAGCAATCAAGTTTAGAAGAACTAAAATAGCCTTACAGGCTCTTCACTGCCTTCCCATTATAGTACACTCTGAGCTTGGATGCACAAAACTTCTGATTTCTGCAATGACAGAGCACATGACCATGTCATTAGAAGTGTCAGGTTTAAATAAGAACACCTGGTTACTAAGACATTTGGATCATCTCAAGGCTTTTGGATCATCACATAGCTTTCTCCAAAACGATTGTGGAGGTAGCTACTTCAGGAAGAAAGGGCGGCCAAAATACTAGTGCCCTGACCATCAGGAAGAAAGAGCCAAAATACTAGTGTACTCACCAAGTTTTCTGGTGAGTGATTATGTTGAATTAAAATATATATATAGTATATATTTTCAATGGGAGGCTACTTGAAGGGTTTAAGAGAACGAATCCAGAAGCAGCTTTATCTTCCTCACCTTTCAACCTAGGTGAGACTTCATCTTACTGAAATGATATCTAGCTAGTGACATGGGCTACTGGCCAGCAATCAATAGGTAGTAGCTTGTAAACCACCAGGATATCAAATTGATATATTGGTATATTTAAAACAATAAACCCAAACCAAACTCAATGTCACTGAATAATTGATCCTATAGCACTGGGTTGATTGCCCTTGTCAGTTTCCCAAACTGTCACTCTTTATAGAAGTAAGAAAGCCTATTTTTTTTTCTTTCAAAGATGATCTGGTGGTTTCAAACTGCTGACCATGGTATAAGCAGTCCAATGCCTGACCATTACTGTATTGTGACGTCTACATTTGTAAAATGTTCTTGTTGTTAGGTACCATAAAATGTTGTTGTTAGGCACCAATGATTAGGTTCCAGTGTACAGTGACTCTATCCTAATAGAACAAAACCCAATCCTGACCTGTGCTCTGCTCACAATTGTTCATATGCTTGAGCCCATTGTTCTCGTCACTGTGACAATGCATCTCTTGAGAGGCTACCCTGACCTTTACCCAGCACGATGCCCTTCTCCAGACGCTGGTCTCTCCTGACAATATGTCTAAAGTAGGTAGGATGAAGTCTCACCACCCTTGCCTAGAAGGAACACTCTGGCTAGACTTGTAAAAGAGACACAAGGTATTTAACCACAATTCATGTTTTCCGAATACTTCTTAAGTAACATATCCTGAAGGCTTTGACCTGAGAGAAATTTTATTTTATGTGAAAAATAAAAATAGTCAATGAGCAATTACAATTTATATTATTTTTAAAAACATTAATGCCCTACTCCCACCAGGGGGCAGTGATGTCCCCCCAAATATTAATGCTTAACATTCATATTTAATCATGCTAACAGAGCCCTGGTGATGCAGTGGTTACGTGTTTGACTGCTAACTGAAAAGTCTTTGGTTCACCCCCCACCAGCTACTACAGGAAATAAATATATATGTCAGTCTGCTTTCCAAAGCTTCCAGCCTCTGACACACTGAAGCAGTTCTGCTCTGACCCATAGAGTTGCTCTGCATAAGAACCAAAGGAATGACACAAAGGCAACAAGAACATTATCATTAGACATTAAAGAATGTGAACACCTTATTCCACTTCATAGAATATTTATAAATGAGTTTGTTTCTATTTGTATTCCCAGCACTGGAAATTCCACAAAAACAAAATAAAATTTAAAAATCTTATCCTACTCCCTTATTGAATTTCTAAACATACAGCATCAAGCATTCAATAAACCTGGGGAAAAAGGAGTGCCCGATGATGTCCAGATTAACCATCTATGGGAAGACATCAAGGAGGGAAGGCAGAAGAAAGGAGAGCAGAAGTGGGAATGAAAAGGATGGATCACATACTTTAGATTCAAGATTAAACCACGAGGTTATTTGAAGGTAAACCCTGTTTTGATGTCCTGCTATGTCTAAAACTGTAGCTGAACTTTCCAGTTCAAAAGTCTTGGAAACTCCGAGGGGCAGCTCTGACCTGTCCTATAGGGTCACTGTGAATCAGGATTCAATTGATGGCTGTGAATTTGTGTGTGTGTGTGTGTCGGTGACACAACACACTATGCTACTTGCCCTTAGCAACCGGGTGCCCACCATCAACACAAATCAAAAGCTGGCGCTATGGACATGAAGTTAATTGCAACTCGCGGTGAACCTATCCAGCATTCTGAGACGAAAAATCTGTAAGGGAACAGCAGTCTCATACGTTCCCTTCTGAGGGGTTGGCAGTTTGGAATATCAAGTCAACATTTAACCCTCAGCACCACCCACGGAACCAAATTCACAGCCATTGTGTCAGTTCTAACTCATTAGCGACCCCACCGGGCAGGTAGAGAGAGTGACCACTGTGGGTTTCTGAGCCTACTCCTCCCTTTGGGTGCACACAGCCTCACTTCTGCACAGGGTGGGGTTGGTTCTTTCACGGTGCTGGCCTTTGGGTTACCTGTCCAGTGTGTAAGCACTATGCCACAAGGCTTCTTCCAGCACTGCCAGGGCCCCTGCGATTGACAATAGATAGTCTCAGCACCCTCTGTCAGAAATTAAAGGATGCCATTCACTTAATTGACAGCAGAGCATCGCGACGTTCTCAATAGTTCAGTGAGCTACACTGCTTCTTGAGAGTGTGGTAAGGTACAACCTCAGTTTGAGTATTGACATAGCTTGTTCCTGAGCCTCCTAGTACAGAGCGTTGAAGCAAACCTGTTACCTAATTATTATGAATGTGCCCCTCAAGTGTATGTGTAGCATGAAAAGAAAATTGCTCCAATAGATACCTTAGGTAGTTAAATGGGAAAACTGCAGTTGCATTTTCAATGGACTGTAATCATGATCGTTTTATTTGTGCCACATAACTGCTACAGCAGCAATAGTCCTCTCCTTCAGAGACCACATTCTGAACCATAAATAAGTAATAACATCTGGAACAAAAATATCAGCTGAGGTCTGAGGGCTGTTTTTTTTTGGGCATTCCTCCTGATGATGTGACACCACATAAAGCGATCATGCTCTCTTCCTCTATGGAGAATGCCTGGATTGCATCAACACGTAAAGGCCAGAACAACATTTTCAATCCCCACTTCAGTAGAGTTTCTTTATAAGGAAAGTATGCTCTATACCAAGAAGTATGTCCTTACAGATAATCAAAGATGTCTAAAGGGACGAGAAGATGTGGATTTGGAGAATGTATCTTTCTTAAAATCAGAATTATACAAATTAATAAATTGATGGGGCTTGCTAAATTATTAAACCACCTAACTCTTCACATGCTTTGATATTTTATTTTGCTTTTGCCTGATGATCACCTTCTTTGACCTTGCCTAATAATCATTTGTGTAGTTATTTTAGCTCTACTTACTCTGAAAACTGTGGCAAGAAGTGGTATTTATTGGAGTCGGCTTTCACTATAAAAGTCAACAAATCCTTCAATTTATGGATTATATAAATAATGTTTCATAAATAAATCCACATAGAGTGATTCCTATGTCATTTAGGAATATGTGCATGCTAACATGTTCTGTGATATGTGAACCAACAGCAAATAGTTTTTGGTTTTACATGCATGCTTACAATTTTATTACCATTCAAAAATCAGAATTAAAATGAAATACAGCCACGGGTTAATATCTCTAGACCACTTCTCTCCTTCCATCTCTGGAGCACTAAAAAATTACATAGGAAATGAACATTTATTGCAAGAGAATTAAAAAATTGTGCTAATTAATATAAAGAAATAAATATAACCATCATTAAAAATATCTTTATATAAGGTCATTAATAACCCTGATCTTATAGTACTACTTCATGAAGACATAATTAAAATGATATGTCTATAGAATCTCAATAAGGTAGTTTTAAAATAGAAAATCAAGCACAGATTAATAGAAACAATCAAGATAATGTCTACATTTGACTTGTCATAGATACCTCAAGCTTTACATGAGAGCCAGAATTATATTTCTAACCATCACTGTTCCATACTGGCAGGACAGTGGTCTCTAGCCATGAGGCCTCTAGTCACAAGGCCAGGAGTTCAAATCTATCAGCTGCTCCCTGGGAGAAAGAGGAGACTCTCTCTTAAGACATGACAAAATAATAATAGTTTATAATTTATCAAGAGGTCATGAGGGAGGGAGATTTGGGAAAGAGGGGAAGAAATGAGGAGCTGATACCATGGCCTTAAGTAGAAAGCAAATGTTTTGAGAATTATGAAGGCAACAATTGTACAAATGTGCTTGACATACAATGTATGTATGTATGGAATGTGATAATAGCTGTATGAGTCCCCCAATAAAATTACTTATCAAAAAAATTACTGCCTCAGAAATCCTAAGACGTGGTTCCAAGTTGTTCTGTGGGAATTGCTATGATTCAAAATCAATGCAATGGCAGTGTGTTGGGCTATTCTAGAACCTCTTCTTATTAGTCTTTAATGTCACCATCCAACCAACTTATTCAACTCAAACACATGGGAAGCAAATGATCACAGATATCAAAATGTGATCTTTCATATGTTCATTGGTGAAATTAGTACAATAATGTTTATATATATAGAGAGAGATTAAATTAAAAAGAAAACAAAGAATGGTGGAATTCTCTTCTGATAGTTTTTACTAATAGTGGTTAGTATTTATATTGGTATTTATATTTCAGGTACCAATTTTCATGTGTAAGTTTAATTTGTTATATCTGTGGTAGGTAGAAATGGATCTCATAAAAGATCAAATTTCAGTAACTCTTTCTGTCATAAATGTATTTTCTCAGTACAAATGCTATCTCATGAATTTCAATGAAAGATATTTCCTATGCAAGCTACCCTAGATTGTATAGTTAATAAATAATTTGTTCAATGTAGACTATTCTCTCTTTGTATGACATCCCATTGGTTCAATAGTTAAAAGCTCAACTGTTAACCAAAAAGGTGGATCATTTGAATCAACCAACAATGGAGAAAATAATCAAACCTGTGAAATTCTTAGGGTCATTTCCATTCTCCTGTATGATGTGTCTAAGTCAGAATCAACTTGACTGACAGTAAAACATGCATAGACATATTTGCAGATCTGTTTGCAAGAAAGAACAAGATATGGCCCTCGGTATCATAAGGAAAGAGATGGACTGTTTACAAGAAACCCTACACAGCACATGTTTAAAATAAAAATATCACAACCAATCACTCTGATCTGCATTACAATGGAGTGTTCACAATACAGCGGGAATAATGTGTGGAATACATTTCAAAAATCATCCAAAGGAACAGACTTACTGGAATCCCTGAAACTGTGGTTTAACCCACCCTTCCTTCACCCTCAATGCTCAGCCCACCCCAGGGATTGCCTTTCAACCAAACAACAAAGAGACCTAGCAAGAGAAGGAAAACACCTGTGAGGAATATACTTCTAAGAACAATCAACCATTAGATACTCAAAGGATAGCACATTCACTCTCCCCACACACTTCTCCCACCTACCCCCTGCCGACAAATCAAGCTCAGAAGGCCAACAGAGGGCAGGAGTGAAGGGTCAATGGAAATAGTTGAACTCGGCAGGAAGTGGAAGAGGTGCTGCTTCCTTGAGTTGATTATAAATAATGTCATAAAATATGTACAAATCATTATATGTAAAACAAATCTGTTCTGTACACTTCCAGTTAAACCACAATTAAAACCTGAACAAACATGTATGATGTGGGAAGCAGAACTGGAAAGAAAGTGTATGCAGACAAACTCTCTACACACATACCTTAAGGAATCGGGGAGACCTTCAGGTTCCTAAGTTGGGGATGCATTCCAGTCACATTCTCCTAAATGATAGTTATTCCCCATAATGTCCCTTCATATCACTGACAATTTTAAGGTTCAGTTTGTGAGCATAGTTACTTACTATGTAAGTTACTTACTATACTCTTGGGGGTCAACTGCTTGAAGGCTATCTGCCTGAAGGTTGTCTGCCGTCAAAAGTAATCAGGGGGAATCAATTTCAAGGATCTACATATAACCTCCTCTCTGGGGCACGAACAACAGGGAATTGGATGAAGGGACATATTGGACAGTGTACAATAGGAAAAAGTAATAACAATTTGTAAATTATTAAGGGTTCATGGGGGAGGGGAAGGAGAGGGTATGGAAATACGGGGAGCTGGTACTGGGGGCCTAAGTGGAGGAAGGATGTTTTGAGAGTGATGATGGGAACAAGAGTGCAAATGTGGCCTGCATACAATTGATGTCTGTCTGGATCATGATGGGAATTGTATGAGCTCCCAATAAAATGATTCTTTAAAGAAAAAAGGGAGAGAAGGGGAAAGAAGAGCTTAGGGATCAAGTGGAAAATTTTTGGAAATGAATATGGCAATATATGTACAAATACGTCTGATATAAATGACATATTGAATATTATAAGAGCTGTAAGAGCCCCCAATAAAATCTTTGGAAAAAAATGTAATCAGATTCTTTGGGCCATGCCACCTTAAGTACAGGGCATGCCCTTCTGATAAGAATCATAGATTATTTACCAGGAGAAGAGTTCAGGGACACCCAAGGTCAAGCCAACTCAGAGAAAACCAAGATGAGACTGCCATCTTAACTTTAAAGCAGTTCCTTGTGTTAAGTATGTACCTTCCAGTTATACGGCAGTTCTTATTTGTTTTTTGTGTTTGTTTTGATGTGAGGAGGATACAGCATTTGGAGTTCTTTCCATCAGGTTGATCTGTTAACCAAGATTTCTACTTAATGGTTCTTAAAAAAGGAGCCTAACAGTGCAGGACAAAAAAGCCTGATTTGTGGCAGCAAACAGGTTTTGCCACAATGACAATACACCTGCTCACAACCATCTCAGTGTGTCCATCTTTGGCAAAGATCTGCATGTCTCTCTTGTCCCATGAGCTTTATACACCTGACCTCTCAGTGTGACTTCTTTTTTGTTTTTGTAAATGAAGAGGGACATGGAAGGTCAGCAATTTGATGATGTAGAGGAGGTGAAGAAAAAACAAGGGAGGTACTGTCAGCCATCCAATCAGAGGAGTTTGAAAAATGTTTCTAAGAATGGAATGGCAGATTTGACAAATGTATTAAGTGCAATGGAGAATATTTTGAAAGTGATAAGGTTGTTTTATTTTAAAAATTAAATACATAGCTTGGAAAGAAAATACTGGGTGTCCTGTTTTTATGGGGAAGCTGGGTAAACCCTCATATGTATTCCTCTAGTTCCTCCCCTTCTATCACATATATTCCCATAGCTACAGCCCCTCGTCTTACATGTATGCCTCTAATACAACCCCTTCCTTTTATGTATGTGCTTAGTAATGGTGGCTTATATTCCTGAGGCTGTATAAGTTGATGTAAGAATATATTTTCTCTCTCTCACTGCTTGGACCTGGTTTTTGGTGCTGCCATAGCAAAGGTGAGCCCCCCCCAAAAAAAACTTTGTCTGTCTCTTAATTTCTTTCCTTCAATTACACAACTGTCCCTAGGACACACTTTAATGTGGGAATGAATCCTATGGTATGAGTCTTAATATTTTGTATAGTTAGCAATTATTATAGAGGATATTTTCTCAATAGTTTACCAAACAATTATTATAATAAGCATTTTTGAGTGTATATATGTGTGCATGTGTGTATATCTATATATCTAATCTTCCTCTACACAATTGAGGAAGGACAATCTCCTTCCACAATTTCTTCAGGCTTTATTAAGAATCACTTCTCTTCTCCAATATTAACTACATTTATAAACTACGCTAGATTTCAATGCTCGTAAGAAACCAGATTTGACATATCTGCTCGGACATGCAATTAGATCAGCTCTTTTTCCATTTTAATCCTAACACAAGGGTTTCTAATTTAAGCATTAAAACTAAACTGAACCCTAGAAGGTCTGTCAATTTCATCCACAAAGCTCTTTTGTTAGACAGTTTCATCAAAAGTTAAACAATTCATTTTACTAGGAAAAGAGCTGATCAGTAGAAGAATAAATCGTATCTTTAATGCATGGACAGATCACTGGATTACTGCTAATGTATTATTAGTCAAGCAGAATCTCCTTTTGAAGGAGTCTTGCAGCCCATGTCATAAACTGATTAAAAATCAGTGAACAAGTACTTTCTACCTTTTCTGTATAATAATGAGAATCTTTCAATCCCAGAAAGCTTTTCTGTACTAGTAACCTTTAGCTTCCTGAAACTGGAGCACAGGAGAATTAGGCAAGCACAAAAATAGTTTCCCTCATCTGTCTTTAATATAGAACATTATAATTTAAAATGGGATATGGTTCAATTCGTTGAAACTTTAAACAATATTTAACTGTCAGACATCACACTCATTTTTATGCATCAAAAATGAGAGAAGCATTGTCACTTTCCTGGCTGTGTATGCACATTGTTTTATATTAAGCTGAAGGATACACAAGTGTCACGTCACGTGTATGAGGACATGAACACACAGGAAGGGAGAGAAGTTTGGGCAGGAGGTTGGAGGAAGAAGGATTATTTAGGAAAATGACAGCAATCAAAAATAATGTGCTGACAAAAAAGATGTATAGTCAACTTTCCAGTAATGAGGAGTAGAATATTTAAAATCCATTATAATGGATGGACTTACAAATGAGGCATACATATTCCTATTTCAATTTGATGTGCTGTTTGAGCTGCATACCCATATAAAAGCAGTACTGAGAAGAGATTTCACCAAGGTACAAAATTTTCTACAACATAAATAAAATGTTTTTTTTATGAAATAACAATAGCATTTGTCTAAAATACTTGCTGTGATACAGCAGGAATGAAGGGAAAGTTTAACTGAGTACAGTTCCTGACATATATGAATTCCTAAATGCTTAGCTGAGGAAATCCACTTCAAGAAGGATTTATTCAGAGTCCCTCAGATTTGAAGCAACAAGACTCAAATCTAGGTCTATAGGTTATCAAGGACCCCTCTCTTGAATCTAAATCCCTGACACGGATGTGCAAGACACTTACTATCATTGCATTTTATTCTTCTGTCATTTTCTTCTGAGTTTATATGAATCATATTCATGTAAAAATAAAATCTTTGAGATACCTGACATTTAATAGTGTTGTCTTTTTTTTCCCACTATTGGGAGGTACGCTAAAAGTTGTCAAAATGCTGGGAAACATCTTATGAGGAATTTGATTGGTCATTTGGATGACATAGCTTACCATATTTGAAACATTTTTTCACTTGTCAGAATAAAATTATGAATAGATATGATGTTCAGAAGGTGGATAAGGGTAAATTATGACAGAATCAGATTCAGCTTCTCAAGTTTGACATTTAAAAGTACTGTATATGCTCATGTATAAGTCGACCTATCAGCACTTAATGTTAATACAAAACTGCGTTAAGAAATGTGCTGTAAAAACTTGGCGTATACACGAGTATGTATGGTAAGTCTTCTATATACAGATAAGAAACTGTATAGTTTCTAGAGAGAAACTTCAATTGGTTTCCAGATACTAAATGTGTATGATAACATCAAGGTAAATGGAGAAAAGACTGAAGCTGTCAAGGATTTTGGTTAATCAATTCTCACTGGAACAGTAGTCAAGAGATCAAATGCTGCATTGTATTAGGTAATCTGCTGCATACCTAGTGAAGGTTTTGAAAAGTAAGGATATTACTAGACCAAGTGACGTGTACCTGGACCAAGACATAGTATTTTGTATGGTCTCATACACATGTGAAAGTAGGACACCTGTATTCAATAAGAAAAAACAAAGAAGAATCAATGCATTTCAATTATGATGCTGGCTTAGAATATTGAAAGCCCAAAAGATCCTCCCCCCAAAAAACACCCACCACAAAAATGGGTCTGTTTCATAAGAAGTACACCCAGAATACTCCTTTTAAGCAAGGATGGTAAGACTTTGTCTCACATACAATTAATATGTTCTCAGAAGAGACAAGATGCTGGAAAAGGATATCATGCTTGGTAAAGTCAAGGGACAGTGGACCCTTGACAAGATAGATGGACATGGTTGCTGTGACAATGGGAGCGATCTTTCAAACAATGGTGCGGATGAAGGACCAGGCAGTGTCTCCTTCTGCTGCACAGAGGGTCACCATGAGTCAGAACATCTTTGTACCAAACAACAATAACAATCCTGCAATGAACCCTTTACACTGCCCCCCCAAATCCATGTGTAGACACATATCAAGGGATAAGTATATATCGCAATAACTGAAATTCTAGTCATTGCAGGGAGAAGGAAATGAGTAAATATTCATCAGTAAAGGATTAATTCAATTGGGACACGGGGATAAAACCCTGTCCTTGAGTAGATTCTGACACTTAGGGACTACTCTACACAAGGTTTCCAAGCTGGTAACAATGGAAGCAGAAAGCCTCATCTTGCTCCCAAGTTGTGGCCAATGGGTTTTAATCCCTGGCAATGGGGTTAGTAGTGCATTTTTGTTAGTCGTGGTGACTAGAAAAAGAAAAAACATGGAGACACTCATATGTATGTAAGGGATAAGCTTATATATAAGAGGAAATGAACACTGAGAAAATATCCCAGTCCAGTTCAAGTCCAAAAGTCCAATATTAACCCAGATGTCCAACAGCAATCTATAAAATTCTCTCCAGAATCATGAAACAGGTGCAATGAGGTTGAGTGCAGAATACCTCAGGTCAGTGGGGAGAAAGTCCCCGGATCCAGTGATGCTGTAAGCATCTCAGCACTGGCAGGGAACTTCATATGGCTTCTCCTCCAGGATCTCACAGGAAGTCATCCTTGTGCCATGTCAGTAGAGCATCTCCGAAGGAGTGAACTTAGAGAGATGATGTCTCCTGCTTCCAAAAGGAATTACTGGATTTCCCAGAATTCTCAGGAGAAGGTCATGCACACAGAGGTCTCCTTGGCTGTCTCCAGATTGACAGGCTAGACTCTACCCCTACCCTCTTAATCCTCAAATTGACACCAGATTAGGTGACTACCATACCATTGTTGATCGCTATGCAACAATTAAAGCTCTTTATATATTTATAAAATAATAAGTTTGCAGCCATTCAGAAAAGAGAATGTGAACCCCTATTTGTTGCCATTTAAAGTTATCTCTGACACTTAATGGTGTGTAAGGGTAGTTTCAAAAACAGAAACTAAATATGATCCCATTTTGTATCTATGTAATTGGTCTATCACTCATAAAAGATTGCCACTTTCTTATTGGGAATGTTTATGACTTTGTTTTTGTTGTTTTCATAAAGGCTCAATGCTACAAAATTGATAGCCTTATTTAAAAACAACAAATTAATAATTATGATTAGTGCATAATCAATTATTGATTTTGAATTTAATCAATTTGCATATTTTGTTGATTTGTTATTTGTAAGTCTCCTTATTTGGAAGCCTTTACTTTTTGTTTTGCTAATAGGGCTTATTAGCCCCTCATCCTTGACACATAGTTGCTTTTCCCTTCAATAAATTCTATATGTAGTGACTCTAAAACAGGCTAATAGTTTTGGGCATATTTAGATTGCAGTGTTGGTGAGCAATACTGAACATACTACAGATTTCCAGAAGAATGAATAAATCATTCTTAGAAGAAATACAACTAAAAATACTCATGAAAGAGGAAATCGTGGGATTGCCTATGATTTCAGGAAAGACTAATCAATAAAGAGACTACACTTGACAAAATGTAAGATCAGAAAAAGGAGAAAGACCCTACAGGGGACAGACTCACATAATGGATGGACTGAAAGAATGACCACAGATGGCAACGTCGTATATGAAGATTCCACAAATCGAGAAATGTTTCTTTCTGTTATCCATAAATCACCATGAGTTGAAGCTGATGCCATGACATTCACCAAATGGCAGAAATAATGCTCCAGAATTTGATGAGTGCTTCCAGTATATCATCATTATGCTGAAATAGTTCAAATGGCAGTTCATTGATTTCGGGAGACTTGTTTTTGACTAGCACTTTCAGTGCAGCTGATCTTTGGGACTTTGCTCTTAGATGATCTCTTCAAATGGTGGAATATTGACTATTTTGATACACTGGATCTGAGTATTTCTTCCATCTTATTTTGATACTTCCTGCTTTCTGAAATATTTTGCTCATGGAATTTTTCTGAAATATTGAACACAAAGCTTGGGTTTTGTACTCAGTTCTTTTAGCTTGCCACATGCTGGTGAGAAAGTCCTTCCAGCTTGTTTTTCTCAATGCAGGTCTTTGGGCATTTTGTTATCAAAATGTTTCAGAATCTCTTCTGGCATGTGCTTTGATCTTTATTTATTTCCTCTCTTTTTAAAGATCTATAGCTTTTTCCAAGAATTATGTTCTTAAATCAATGCACAGTCTATCTGCTGTTCTGTCTTTAGTATTCAATGAGTGAGATCCACCCTGTAGATAATCTCAAAACTCAGGTGGAATATACTCAAGGTGGTATTCTGATTCTTGTGGACTTGTTTTAATATTTTTCAGTTTTGACTCGAGATATTGTTCTTATGTTCCACATTATGAATGCATAGATCTCATAGATTGTACAAAAGGAAAGTAAATTAAATCACTCTTTTAGATCATGGTGACCTACTCTGTTCCTAAAGTGAATTCATTTAATCTTCCAAAGATTTCCAGAAGTGAGTTAAAGGCTGATTGGGCAAGCCATGTTACCTAGAATCAACAGGTGGGTGATCAGTCAGTCAGGGGTTCTGGCAATTCCAAGGAAACTCATCAACAGCTTCATATCAACAACTATCTATGCTCCTATGTGTCACCTTTGGTGTGTCTAAAAATGCAGAGTTTCCATTTTCAAGAAAGAAATGTCCATCCGTATTTGGAGGAGATGGTGGTGGCAATCTGAAATGGAGGAAGATGTATCTGCCGCAAGTCGTTTTAGGAGGAACATGTGGAAAATTACCCTCAGAGACAGGGGTACTCACAAGTCTTTCTAAAATAAGGGCACACAGACTGTCTGGGTTATTGCATCCATCAGTAGTGAAGCAGACTTATTGAGCAAGTGGCTGATCCTTATCCTTCCTGAAGTTCCACGTCAAAGCAAGAATGGTAAGCCCAGATTCAAATGTGAGTACCTACATTAAAGTACAAATATAATGATCTCCATATAACTTTTCAATAATAAGCCCTCAGGTCTCATTCAGAAAAAGTGGAAGGAACTCTTATAACGAGAACTGATTATAAGCATGGCTGATAAAAGGAAATGAATTCCAGTGTCATTTTTCCCTTATGCAACACTATTGAATAACCATCTGGACCCGACAATTTATTTCCTGAACGGTCTTCAGCAAAACTTCACATTTCCTCTCCAGAAATAAGAAATTTCAAAGAATTTTGCTTATTAGTGGAAAATTTTGCTAATTACACAGTCTTCCAAGGCTAAATTAGGTCTGATTTGGTTACCCTGAGATATACAATATTAGAGTATATTGTATTAATCCTTAAATGCCTTCTTAATTACTACTGCCTTTTTGGAACACTGTTTATCTTTTTTCTCCTAAATGGATCCAATTAAGTTTTCATTGTTCTTTTTTTCTTCCCCCAAAATTATAAACAAATTCTTATCTTCTTCACTCATAATAGATTTGTTCTTTCAGCATAAAGAAAAAGTCAGTTGTGCTAATCATTTAAACTATAAACTTGCCCCTAGCAATTGTTAACACTATAAAAGTATTTGTACCTATTTACTTTATTATTATTATTTTGAGCTCTTAATTAGTTCAGCTAACAGAATTTATTTCCCTGTTAGGTTGAGTTTTCCATTTTTAAACCCTGGCTCCATTGTTGAAAATGTGCCCACACACTTCCCACGCTGTTCTTCGATTTACCCAATTCAACATAGTCTCCACTCTGAGAGACCATATGTCTTTGGGGGCAAAGGCTTGGATGATAGCTTGATTAGTCTGTTTCTTTTAAATCAGATCTTTATTAACCATACCAATGTAAAAAAGCAACAAAACAGTGAAGGGGTGAGTAAATAACAGATCTGATCTCTTTGCCTGTGTTCTATTCTGGAAACAAATTTAACTTCTATGGTCCTATAATGGAAAACAAAGAATAAATAGACATTTATAACACATTCGATAGTCCTGAGCATCCCTAACTGGTACAGAATTAGCTCTGGACCAAGCATGGGTAAAGTAATTTCCATCGTCAGCGTACTGATAACTTCAAGAAAAGTACTCCAATCAACCACAAAAAGGCATATAATTTCATTGAAAATGGGTAAAGAACATGAATGGGTACTTTAGCAAAGAGAACATTCAAGTATACAACAAATGCTTGAAAAGATGCACATGATCATCAACCATTAAGAGAAAAAGTCTCACTGGCACCAAGTTGATTTTGACTTACGCACTGTTGCACAGGGTAGAACTACCCCAAGGGTTTCTAAGACTATAACTTATTTTGGAAAGAGAAAGTTCAGCTACAAACTGCTAACCTTGTGATTAGGAGTGCAACAAGTAACCACTCTGCCACCACCAGAGTGGTTACACCACCAGCTACACCACCAGCCATTAAATCTACAGCTCATTAAACATTAAAAAGGTGCATATCAAAACAGATGCTATTTCAACCCTGCCCCACAAAAGCAAAAAGGCAATGATTAAAAAATATAGGAGGTGGAAGGACAACGTTGAATCCCTCATATGTAACTGGTGACATTATAAAGTTGTGCAGCCACTAAGGAAAACAATATATAGTTTCACAAAAAACTGAAAATAGAAAACTTTATGATTCAGTAATATCCCTCCTATGTATATACCTAGAAATCTAATCACAGTGACATGAATAGACAAATGCACAGCGATTATTCAGTGCAGTATCATTTGCAATAGCCACTAAGGACAGCATCTAAGTGCTCACCACAGGATGCATGGCTAAACAAATTGTGTTATATACACATGGTGGAGTACTATGTAGCTATTAAGATTGAAGACTTCTCAAAATATCTCATAACAAGGATGCATTTTGGAAAACATGCTGTGTGAAGCAAATTTTATCACAAAACGACATATACTGTCCATTCATACTTTCATAAAATTACAAACCTACGCATGGATACTGTAAGCAGTGTTCTCTAGCAGTGAGAGGACAAAAGGAGAATCGATTTCTAGGCAGTAGAAACTTGTTCTTCTTGGTCATGGGATAGACAAGATGGGACTTGGGTTAAGTGTGAGCAACTTGCCCAAGGTAAATAATAACACTAAGAAGTACTTAAAAATAAGCAGCATCTTTTGCTAAGTGCTTAAATATGCACAACTTTGCAACCACAGAGATAGCAATGAAACGTGTGTGCGTGCTTTCCTGGCTGATTGGTTGTCTTAGATGCCACCTGCTCAGGTCTGACTCACGACGGCCCTGTGCACAAGAGAGCAAAACACCACCCAACACTGAGTCACACAACTGTTCTTACGCTTATGCTCAATGCATCCACTGGGGCTCGCCATCTTGTCCAGATCCTGCCTCTGTGTCGAAGACCCTCCCTTTTCTTCATGTACGATGTCTTTCTCTGGGGACTCAATGAGTATTCTGGTTACATAATTGAGTATGCAAACATACATGTGAATAAGAAGGCATATGTGACTATATGTATGTGCATGCGTGTGTTAGCTGTAGTTACATGGAGATAAACCTTTGCGTGTGCTGGATACACACACACATAGGGAACACATATATGACTATTTCCTTGATATTATTAAGTGCTGCTCTTTCCAACTCCATGAACAACAGAAGGAAACACTGCCCATCCTCACAATGGTTCATGCTGTTTGAGTCCATTGTTGCACTCATTGTGCCAGTCTATCTTAAGTGTCTTCTTCTTTTTCGCTGTCCTTCACACACGATTACCACGAAGTCTGCAGTCTGAAGCACCAGCCACTCAGAGATAGAAAGATGAGGCTCTCTATTCCTCAAAGAATTATGATCTCAGCAATCTTCGCTAGCAGTTCTCTCCTGTCTGATAGGGACGCCATGAGTCAGAATCAACTTGACAAGTAGGCAGCTGGAGTGCCAGTTTCTACTTTACCAACACAAAGTCCTTTTCTAGGATGATCTCTCCTAAAAACAAGCAAATGTGTCCTGAGTTCTAACTTGAAGCTCATATTCTGACGAGTGCATTTCCAGATTATCCACAACAGGGAATTTCACCCCTGTTGGTACACCCCCCTTCTGCATCTCCGTTTTCATCATGTCAACACATGATCATCACAATGTACATGAGGCTGTGAAACAATTTTTGAGATAGTCAAAAATCACACTCACGGCCATCCCATCAATTCGGACTTGTGATGACTTTACAGGACCCAGTCGCACTGTCCCTGTGGGTTTTTGAGACTGCACCTCTTTGCAGGTGTAGAAAGGCTCATATGTGTACAGCAGGGCAACTGGTGGATTCAAACTTCTGACTTTTAAGATCTTAGTCTAATGTCTAATCACTATGCCACAAGAGCTAGTGAACTAGTTGAATTCCCCTCATACTGAGCTGGATGATCATCTCAGGGTTTAAGACACTTTAAATCTCTGAATAAATCTGCCATCTCTTAGTTTCCCTTCCTGCACATGTTGTATCATCAAGGACTCTGTTCCCAGAAATCCATTGTGAAGTTAGCTCAGACTGAAGTCAAATACCTCTTTAATTTTTTTAGTTTTATTGTTGTCTCATGATTAGCATCTTTGACAACTTCATTGTTATTTATTTTTGAGAGCTGGAGACATTACATATACGTATGTGCTAGTGAAAACCTGAAAATGATGACATCAGCACATTCTGTGTATATAGTACATCTGGTATGTAGTTCATATTCAAGTTCTGTGTATATAGTACATCAAGTATGTAGTTCATATGTAGTTCATAAGATATTCAAAATATAAAAAGAATAGTCAATGTGTAATTGTAATAACTGCAGCATATATAATAAATTAGGGATTACCTCTATCTTAAGATTTGCTTTTTATTCTCCTGAAAGTCTAAGGACAGACTACTCCTCTGCAACATTTGAGTTGTATCAAAACAAACTGTGTATAAAGATATTATCTAGATGCATAATCCTATTGAAAGTAATGTTTTCTAAGCCCCACACCACATGCCAGCTCCCACTGCATCCCAGGTAAACTCTCCTCACCCTGATATCTCTTTTAATCAGACCATCTGAAAAGAAACAAACACCATATGAGGTTGGGCATGATTACTTCCCCTTTTGTCTTGCATCTTTTGTCTCCATAAAAAAAATTAATCTGCTCCATGTTATCCCAGTACAGCGAGCAAGTCATTTTAATAAAAGAAAGGTGAGTGTTAGATTTAGCTGTTGTTTTAATTAAAAGGTGATCACCAGAGGGTTCATTTCTTAGCCAGTGTTGACTTAGGAACAGAAAATAATTGGCACATAAAAACCAGCAGAGGGACACTGCTCAGATCACAGAAGCTGTTGACAATAAGAAAGTCATAATGCAGTGAAATCATTTATGTTTATATAGGAGACATGGTATTTATGTCTCTTTCCAGTTATTAGCATTCCAGAGCTTTGCAAAGGCATCACCTTGAACTTTCTTCCTCGTCATTACCCATATTCTCTCTCCCTGACAATTGATGAGCTTGACAATCTCATTAAACTGCCAAATACATAATTTGAAAAAGCCCTAACTCGCCAGCCCTTGGATAATGGCAAAGTGGTGGTTTAACACAAACCTGGCACTGATCTTAATGGAGATTTTGTTTTATAAGCCAGGTAGTCACCCTCCTTGAAATCTGCACTGGCTTGAGGCAAAACTGCAAAATAAAAGGATAATAGGATTAGGCAATTGTTAAACCCCTCTAATCTAGTAGGTTGTTGTTTTATCCTTAGCTGGACTACATTCTCTTTCCATCCTCCGAATGATGTTTCGCTCTTAATGACTGTTCCTGACTTCCCCTTCATCTCTCAGGAATGTGCACATTTGCTATCATTATCAGCTAAAGATTCAAGCTTTGAGTTTAAGAGGTTTTCAAGATTTAGTTCTAAAACATAAGAAAGCCTTAGAGGTGTTTGATCTTACTTTCTTTCTGTTTACTTTTCTTTACTGTGAATTAGGCTTTGTCTCTGTGTGATGAAGATAAAATTCATGGAGGAGTAGATCCAGGGTAAAAATTACAGAAAGGTGTTTCAAGCCTGGGATTGGATCAAGGAAAAGCTTGGAAAGAATCTTCTGGTCCAGGCTGTTTGCTGAATGTCCCCGTTTGAGGTGCTTCATGAACATAGTCATCAATTAAGTTTTTGGAGTCTGTCTAACTTCCTTTCAGCAAGAACTCCCTTCTCCAGCACCCAGAAAAAAATTCAGAATGTATCCTACCTTCACACTACTTTGTGACACTTCAATATCAATACTACCTATTGGTGGCTTGACATTTTGATTTGTAAAAATTGGACAATGAAAATGTAGGGGAAAAGAACAATTGCCATCTTCAATGTGTGGTATTAGAAAAAAATATGGAATGCAGTGTGGACTCTATGAAGAATGGACAAATGAGATTTAGAAGAAATACATCTAGAATGTCCCTTAGATGCAAGAATGGCAAGGCTATGGCTTGCTTACTTTGGAAACATCTTCAAGAAAGACTTTCTGAAGAACTTCAACAAAATTGAGTGTACAAGCCAACAAGGTAGATGGAAATGAAACAGAGCAAAGTGATGGAGCCAATCATACCAATGGACAGGGAAATGGTGCAAGATTGGACATCATTTCAATATGTTAGATACAGAGTAGCCATGAACTTTACCCAACTGGGTGACAACAAATAGCATAATCTAATATTACTCAAAGATCACCAGAACATATAAAGTGTGATTCCTACCCAGAACCCAGAGTCTGTAGAATATATGTTAATTATGTCAATGGCAATGTAAGTTTCATAGGTCAATTCAACTCCAAAAGTACCAGAGACCTTAAGTCCATGTTACAGTATCAATTCACTTTGCCACAAGGTGCAATTCCAAGAATTTTTTTTCTTTTATCATGGGAAATTTCTTATTTGTTCTTTTCCTAAAGGGTAACTGAGTAAAAAGGCTTATGGCAGGCAAAGTGAAGGGGAAGGAATTACTCTTTCAATGTTAAGTACAGAAGTTTCTGACTTACAATGAGATTCCATCCATCGAATCCTTCATATGCTTCTACTGACATGAGTCAGCACCTCCCTTGTTTGATTAATTTTCATTATTGTTGCCTTTTATTATCTGTATCATTATACATCTGAATTTTGTCATTGACTTTCCTTAGAACAGTAATATCAGTGAATTACACACCACACCGTGACATTGTATGTAGGATAATGCGGTGGAGTGGTATTTAATATAGCTCTTCTAACCATAGTCTTTACAAAATATACTAGACAGCTTTTCCCTAATGGATCTGAGAAAGACAAGGTTGGGTAAGAAACTTGATAGATCATGTGCTTTCATTGTGATGGATTATTAATAGGGTGAATTGTCATTGTGAAAACTTGAAACTTTATCATGGACATTTGGCAGTGTGACAGGTAAGTTTGCTGTGACAACATGGCCAATGAACACACATAAGAACAATTGAAGGACTGAGATAGAACCCCACCCTTGCTCTCTTGCTCTTGGATCTTCGGACCAACTAGCTGCCTTGTTCATCCTGTGCCTTGATCTCCAAGCAACACTACCTGTGGGACACCTAATCAGTGGACTGTGTTGCTGTGAGTTGAGATTCCTTCAAATCCTGCTTCGCCACGCTCCTGGAATATACATCTCTTGAGCTGGGGACAGTTGGACTCTGTCATCTGGCTAACTGTTGGTGACCTGCTTTGCTGTTTGCTACTTGTGGCGGGAATTGCTGAATTGCTCTACAGAGACTACTTGGACTCCAAGGACTGCCAGTCTACTAGCTGCCTCAAGCAAGTGAGTTGCACCGAGCCATTTGTACTGCTTTATAGATTAGCTAACTGTTTATTCCTCATCTTATATATCCTTTCATCTATATAAATATATAAAGAGAATTACTAGTGTCCTGGTTTTGTTTCTCTAGAAAACCCTCTGTAACATAGGTAGTTTGCCATTGTTGGGTATATAATGAACCAACTCAGATGCAGGAAGTTGAGAATTTTGCTTTCACCAGGAGCAACGAGCCAACTTTCAACAAGCAATCCTTTAGCCCTTTAAATCCTTATGAATTGAACTTTGTAGGGCAAGGGGCAGAATCAAAGACAGAAGATTAGGCGTCCCCATCCACCTACCTAGGTAAGTTCAGTGTCTTCCAGCAAGATGTTCGCTTGGAGAGTGAGATGCTTCCAGGCATTTATTCTGAGCAACTTTGGTTACCCCCAGATGTAGGGCTGACACTTTCCAGCTGAGGCTGATGGCTGAGAGACATGTACTTTGAGCATTAATTGGAGGCACTAAAAGAGCTTGGTAACATACCTGGGATGCAGTGAGGACAAGGGGAGCTTTTGCCCAGGAGGAAAGGGATCAGAGACAGGTCTATCTACAAACATTTCTAAGAAAACGTTGTCTGATTAAAGAACTATAATCTTAGAATCCCTGGTCCTGAATTGTAATCTCATAACTTCCCTAATAAACTTCATGGATGGTATCTGTGATGTCTGTGTGGCCATTGAGTGAATTATCAAGCTCAGCTGAGAAGTAGAGCGCTGTGAGAGGAACAGTTAGTGTAAGAGCTTGAAAAGAGGGAAACAGGGTGGAAACATGCCTGACCTCCAAGCTAATGGAATTGGCCTTGGGCTGATGCTAATAATGAAGATTCACCTTCCCCTTTCTAGAATCAGAGAAGAGTCAACCATCTCCTCCCATATCACTTTTACAACGTATTTCTGATAACACATACAAAAGAGGGGGAAAATACCGTCATCGATACTAACTTATTCAAGTATTTTCAAAACTGGAGAAAATGAAATCTGAGACCACTGTTATATACATGGTATATACACCGGTAAGCCTTATTTCTCAGAAATAGAATGTCTTCCTTGAAAGTATGTGCATGCATTCTGAACCATGAAGCCACCTTTCTTGCACGTGTGTGTGTGATCATTCTTTCTCCTAAGAAGAATCATGTATTCTAATTCAATCATTTCAGTAATACTGTGGTCTTGGAGCAGTATAAATGAGTGATTATGATCATAAGATCTAAAGCCACACTACTTTTATTCCCATCTTTGAATGCACTGGATTAACTTCTGATCCAGGACATGCTACTTAGTAAATTCCCAGTGCCATCTTACTTCCTCTCTAAAACAGGAATTGCTCCTGTGACCTTGAAGCACACAAGTGTGAAATACAGTGAGCATTTATGAAGGTTTTGTTGTTGTTGGTTGCCATTTAGTTGGTTCAGACTAATAGTGACCATATGTGCCTGGTCCTGCACCATCCTCACAACAGGTTCTAAGTTTGAGCCCAGGATTCAGGCACTGTGTTGATCGATACTGTGTTTCCCAGGCAAACACCCATTGGTTTTCTCTCACAACACTTAGAGTTGAAGTATCTGGAAGCTGAAAAATGCAATATAAACTCTTTTGTTGACAGGCCAACTTCACTAAGCATAATTATTTTGAGACGAGGGTTTATTTGTAAGTTTGGTTTTAGTTGTTGAGTAGAATTTCATCAATTAGATTTATCATATACTTGTTGATAGATATTTGAGTTGTCTTTAGTTTTTGACGCATAGATAAATTGCTAAGAATATATATGTGTATATATATGCATTTATATACATATATCAAAGCACAATGTAAAGTTATTTCTATGATATTACCTATTGTTATCCAGCCTAAACATTTTCCTTTTTTTTTGGTTATTTTTGTTTTGTTTTGGGGGCATCACTGCCCTCTGGTGGTGAGAGTAGGAGGCCCAGCCTTTGCTCCTGTGAAGCCACTGCTGGAATTGAACCTCCATCCCAGTGGGCCGCAGTCCCGCGTACAACCACTATGCCACCGAGGCTCAGCCCCATTTTCCTTTTCTTTAACCAATAAACAAATATATTAAAAAAGACACAAGAGCATGATTTGGTGCGGATATAATTACATTTTAGACTTTTATAATGTTGATTATAATTATTACTACTCTCTGAGGAAAAGGAAAATAGAATAATTTATTTTTAGTTTAAGAATGCAAAAGTTCCTTAATCTATTATTAATTTTGAATCGTTTTTTAAATTTTATTTGTTTATAGAACCTTTGTAGAAGAATGCATATGAAAACACACACATATATACTCACTCCAGAGAGTCTCTAAATGCAATTTCAATAAACATTCATTGCATTAAAATTGAGGGGTGGTGGGAAGGTATTTTACTTTAGAGAACAGTAGCATTTTTACATTCCATGGCTTGTGTGCTTTTAACAGTGTAACTTGCGTGTTATTTTAAACTTATGATTTGAGCTTAATTTCTCCTGATAAATTTAGTGAACAGCAAAATAAAAATTTAAAAAGTCTTAGTAAAGTTCAAATCAAAACATACAGATGATTCATTAAATTAAAGGGAAAAGAACTGTGTTGCTTGTGCACTCAGGTTGGAGAGGTTAGTGTTAATATTAGTGATTTTTTTCCAATCATTTTATAAGGGCTCATACATCATTTTTCACAATATATAAATAAGCATACTCATCAAGCACCCTCACATGTCCACTTCTATTATTGTTCTCCCATCGTCGACCTTTTTCCCTTAAGCCCCTAGTATTGGCTTTTCCATTCCTTCCCCTCTTCCCCTGGTCTCTCCTCCCTTCCAACCCTCAATAGTTTATACATTGTTATTGTTTTTTCATATTGTACACTGCCTGACCTCTCCCCCACCCACTCCTTTGATGCCCGTCCTTCAAATAAGAGCTTGTGTATATATCCTTGCTGTTGGTTCCCCCTCCCCCTTCTGTCCACCCTTCCAGTATCTCCAATCTAACCATTGGCCCGAAGGGGCCCATCCATCCTGGTTTCCCCATATCTCCAGCTCCCCTCTATGCCAGTGTGACTTCTCCAGTCCATCTGGATTTGCAAGGTAGAGTTGGGACCATGATGGTTGGGGGACAGGGAGGAAGGCTTCAGGAACCAGAGGAAACTTGTATGC